>JALBCR010003586.1:0-164968 GCA_030710515.1 Abscondita cerata | reverse complement strand
GGTCGGATCGATGCATTCATGACGGCGGTTCCCAACATAAATCACCACCAACCTTCAAAATCCAACATGCACACTCTTATTCTTTTTTATAGGAACAATAATTTTATTACAGAATGAATCGAAGAAAAGGATGAGGCGGCCTTGCCTAGTGAGAAGGAATGGCTAACGCCACGCAAGACTGAAGCCGTTTGGCCTCCCATAAAACCACAGAAATATTATAAATCCCTCAAAAGCAATGAAAAACCTGATGAAACATGGCAATTATATAAAATATCAAAACAATATTTTGAAGTGGGTTATATATTTGCGTACTTGTTAATTAAGATTCTGTTTCATTATACGATTTTACTTGACCCAATCAGATCTATTAATTTAATTTGTTCGTTAAAAGTGTCATTGGTTCAGCATATACAATTTAACATTTTAAATTACTAAACTTTATCAATCGCTGCAGTAAAGAAAAATGTTTGTAACTTTATTTTTCTATCACAGATGACTACGACAAAGCTCTGAAAAATTAAAACAGCGAAATTACATCAGATGTGCAGTCTAATATAGAGAGTAGAAAATACTAAGACGAAAACGAAAACATTTTGTTAAAAACTCTAGGACGATTCAACAAGTGATAGCTATGAAGAGTTTGAACGTCCACCAGTTATTAGAAAACCAAAAGTTTTAATAATCAAAACATATTGATTGCGGTAATGGTTCTATACATAAGGTGTTCTGATATAAGACAGCAATATTTTACCATTAACAACCTGGTTCAAAAAAACAGCAACAACTTTATATAAATATATTTCCAAAAAGCCTTCTTTATGGAGTAACAGTCTACCAAACGGATTCTGCTTAATCACTTTATTTATGTAGGTACTTGGGGCAATTGTTTTGAAATTTTGTGCATTCATTACTCATCGAGGACCTGTTTAAACAAACTTTTCCGATTTTAAACCCAGCGGTAAAGTGTTGATGTCTGATTTCTGGATGATTTTATACTTATTAGTGTTCTTTTTTCGATTTCACAATGTTAGTTTAGATCAACATAATATAAACATCACACAGAAAAGACCTTCGAACCAATTTATTCTAATGAGAGGGAACTAATTTCTACACCTACTAATAGTATAACATGTTGTTCAACATCATCACTAGTAGAAGTGTTTCTAGCTGAAATAGAAGGTAAACAAACGATTGTAGTACTATTTAATTGGTTAATTTATTGCATGAAATTTCATTTTGAATGAACTTTCAGTGTTGATCCAATGAATATTTTTAGTTCCACCAAACAACCTTAAAATACTTATGCTCTATTGCAACAAATTTGTGAGCAAAATAAACAAATTTAAAATATAAGTAAACAAGAGTCAGCATCTACCTCTGTTAATGAACCACAGACTCTATAAACCTCTTAAAAAGGAAGAAGACGTTAATACTCGAAAATTTTCTTAATGAACAAACGAATTCATTTGCCTTGGTGAATATATTCACATTGTAATAATAATCATATATCAACAATTATCTATTTCAGTCTTCATATTTATCAACTTTAGGAGGAAGAGACATAACTTCCATAACAAATAATATTTAAAACGTTGCCTCACCAACGAACTGGCGTCTGGTTACAGTTTTAGAGGAAAAGGAAGAAAGAGCAATGGGTGATTTAACTCTTCAAAAGTAGTTATAATGTAAAGATTTACTGTCTTAATAGGTATTTTATTGATTTCTTGTATTTCAATTAGGTGACGGGCAAAAATCCTCAAAGCACCGATCGAGAAATCGAAGACTACATAAAAGTTTGGTTGGAAACATTCACCCCAACGCAAACAAAGTTGAACAAAAAAAATAAGGAAGAACGAAGCGCAGTAGAAAAGAAATTGTTGGTCCGTCAGATGTACAGAAGGATTGCAGAAGCTGTGGAGACTTGCGTTACAAATGCACAATCTAACATCAGGAAGCTAGTTCAGATGATGTGGGAAAACTTCATTGGTAAAAACTATCAAACTGTTTCATTAACTGATAATTTAAGTAGATTTAATGCTGAATCTCAAAGTTTTGATAAACAAAGCGACAACGAAATGTGTCTAATGTCTGTAGGGATACAAGAAAGTAGTATTGAATCTTAATGACACAAATAATATTTTCCCAGTACACTGAGAAAATGAAATATTAATCGTTACTCAAATAGAGTTATTATTATGCAAAATGAGGGTTTAAAATCCGACTTAATAAAATCGAGTAATAATAAATATATTATTTATTAGCAGCTTTAATAACCAGTTTATTAATATAAAATTCTGTCAAGGTTAATTATTAACATTTTCATATTAATAATGAATTCGGTTAAGTAACAAATAAATAATTAATTATTAACAATAACTAAATAGTTTTGTAATAATAAATTAATATATTATTAGTTACTTTTATTGTCATATACATCTTACATTTATTAATATAGTATTTAATATAGCAATTGATTAAATACAAATGTTTGTAGTTATTAGTAATGATTGTACGTATTCGTAATAAATGTTTGACGATTAAATACTTTAAATGGTAGTCATTAAAATATAGGAGTATTTATAAAATTATATCGTGGCGTCGTTCTATTTATACTAATTTCATTGTATAATTAAGTTGTATAATAATATAGTAAATGCTAGTATTTGTAAGTAATTTTTAATCCAATTAACGTGAGATTATGAAATATCTTAACTAAAGTAACAACAATTAGACGCTTTCAGAATATCTTTTCATACAAATATTTTTACCGATTTGGTATGAGTTTTACCGTTTTACTTAGGTAAGGTATTATTCGAATTCGAAACAGTGCATTCTATTGTAGCATATTTATTTATATATATTATATAGGTACACAAAGTTTTAGAAAGTAATAGGTAATATTTAAAAAATAATACCTGTTATAAAAATAATATCAACTTATCCCAAAACTATACTACAAATACATCGTTCAACAAAAATAAGGATGGGCTTCTATACACAAAATCAAAATAAAAATATTTCAAAAAACAATTTATATAAGAAAGAAATACTGCATATATAGCAATAGTAACATATATACTATTCTAACTAATCTTAAGATATATATTTAAACGTAAATAACAAAAGATTTGAAACCAATTTAAAAAAAAAACAAACTATGTTAAATGTGTTCATATAACTAATAAATTTTTACCATTTCCAGCAGTATGTATATTTAGTGCCATACGTGCATTATTAATAACGATGTAAGAAATCTTATCAAGATCCCTGATTAACAAATAACCAACAAAATGTTCTAACAAATCCACACTCAAATATAACTATAAATTAAAAAAATGTTTTTATCATCAATCCCATAAACAATATAACGAATTTTAGCAAATTCAGGTTCTAGTCCATCATTTCCGAATGGCAACTGCAAAATATCATAATTTGGTTTTAAAACAAGACCATTTTTTTTTACCCATTTGACTATACTACAATTAGACGAGAAGTGGCTTTTGGTGGAAAGTGGCAATTCTACTCTGAGAAAGGAAACAAACAAAAGGACCTCATAACTACATTATCCTCCAAACCTTCATTTGAAGCAAACTCTGTACAATAAAAGTAACTGGTGTTTCAAGGCAAGGGTAAGAGGTATATTCACTGAGAAGTGACTGGAATGGGACATTATCTTTTGCAATTTTTGTGAAAGGCTTCAAATCGTATAGATGAGACATGTTTTAATGATCCAATCAGTCTAATTGTGGGATGGATAGTGAATTAAGAAGTGGAATTTTGGTGTTAAGAGACAATCAAATAATCTCATATACAGTTGATTAAACTCAGCTATAATGTTTTGTAAATAAACCAATTGTTCCTCTCTTATCGAGTTTTGTGTACATATATATACAAGATTGTAGAGTAAAACATAAAATACCAAACTTCATCTGAATCGTCAGTTATTAAATCGCCTACAATTAATGAGAAATAGGAAACCAAAGCATATTTCTGCAGACGACATTATGAGGCACCTTTTTCTACTTGTCTAATGTTAATAAGCGGTATTCTGTTACCAACATCTATTTGGTCACAATAATCAAAATATTTAATTCGCTGTTTAACTGTTGCACATTAAAAATATGATTTTCAAAATAAAACAACGAATAATTTTAGCCATCGAATATCGACAAATACCTCAAAAGGTCGTGCATAATATCACAAGAGACATTTACACAGCAATGAAAATAAGATAAATCATTAAAAATGCACTTTTCTTTTTATACCTTCTTCGTTTACTCGATAGGGTTTCTATATTCCGTAAAAGCGCCTGATTCTCTAAAAGCATTCGTTGAGTGAGACTTATCAGCTTTGCACATACGGCAGTTGTAAGAAGAATTAAAACTACTATTAAAACCAAAATGGAGTTTAGACCTAAATTGTCACCGAGGACAAGGGGGGCTATGAAATATATATGTTTTTCTTCAGAATCTATGGAAACAGTAATTCCTTGATTTTCCAAAAATAATAACTCGAATAAAGCAATGGAAAGTAGCATTATTTGAATTTTCTCTATCGGAAGCATGAAACAAACTAAACAGAAATATATTATCCAATCTCTAGAAAATCTAGGATGGCAAGCTAAGGAAAAATAAAACACCTATTTTGTGCACGCCAGCATGGCTACCAAAGATTGCACGGTTCGTACTCATCAAAATATATGAAGATGGGCATAAAAATTTATCTTTATACGAGAATGATTAATTATTGATTTCCATAAGGTACCAGTCAATATCGAATCGTAATTAGTAGAAAATTGTTGGTTATCCATGTACGACAAAAATTTCTTTATATACATTAGGAAGTTCAAGAAAATTTTTCAAGATTATGCCTGATTTCAATATATTGTCCTTACACTTTATTGTTAAGTTGGCGACCGTTTGCAGAAGTATTATCATCGAAAATTTCAGTTATAAAATATGGATTTGGTTTAATGAAATAATTTTTAGATCAGTATTAAATCTTTTATGTTCGCTTAAAATTGGTTTTAATGATTCAACTTGAAACATAGCAAGACTGTTTTCTTGATCTGGTCGGGGAGTTTATTTATATACAGTTTAAAGAATTCTTCGATATCTTGAAAAACTTGTGTTATTAGTTCTAAACTATTTTCTACTATCGTTTGTACTAAGGATCTAGTCACTACAGGATTTTTATATAATTTTGTAATAAATAGCAAGAAATGATGGAAAAAGAAGTCTCAGCAAGATTTGAAGTACAGTTACTATTATCACTACTAGTTGATTGTTAAAGATATAAGATCTTGATTTTGAGATTTGTTGTCATGAATGTTTTACAATTTTTGAGATGTTTGCCTTTTGATTGTTAAATAATATCTCTTTACAAACTAGAACATGCCTTCAAGCACAAATGGAATTAAAGGTTCTATTACATTTAACAGTGCCACATACCCATTCGTTATAATGTTTATGGAATGCTATAGAGACGGAAAACGCTGTACGTTTTCAAAAGTTTGAACAGTATTTGCACTGCATTTTTGTTAGTAGGAACCTACTATCTAATAATATTATCAATTACACCAGAGTTGTTAGGTTTAGTAAGTCTTTGAAGGACTTTGTTGGACAAGTCGATTTATTCCTGGAATAGTGGCCAAACCGTTTTTATGTTATATACTGCCCTTTTGAATAAAAAAAACCATACATGTTCAAGACATTCTGATGGATACAATTTAGCAACAGCACGTAAGAGATTAAACAAAACGCGTCGATTGCGTTTAGTACGCTCCCTGGAGCATAGAGCGCGGAGCTAAAGCGCATGACAACATTTTTACGACGATATGTTGGTCCTTCTATAAATTATAAAAGGCAGATCGTCTCTTCTTTCACCAACTATCGTCTCGATATCACCTGGCACCCCATTATATAAAAGTAGCCATATTGACAAACAAAATGATAGCAATGTTCGTTACGTTTACTTTTATGTGTACTAACAAACCATCTCTATTTTGTGGGACGTTGGGTTTTTGTTTCTTCTTTTGTACTAGCTGATGGTGAAGCAGAGGAACAAAGCAATGTTATCATGTAGATATGTTTGGCATCTAAAATGAAACATGTACTATTTTATTCGCAAAAGTTTTATCATCATATACCATTTTTTAACGCCGGGTTGCTCGCTATTTCTAGTAGCATTAAGTCGCTCGTACTTATATGTTTCAAACGCAACTTTTTAGATGGAAAACGCCTCCCCAAAAATTTCGAAAATTAATCTACGATGAGGGATATTTTTGTTTAAAGTCGTGGGAAACCTAGTATCAGAAAAATTAAAAATTCAGATAAAACTAATTTCTAATGATTAATACTCAACATATAGTAGTGATAAGATCTCACTGTAGCAAATAACCCTTCGAATTAAGAATGATTGGAAAACAGAAATCATTTCTGTCAGTACCGTTTACATAATTTGTGAGGAAACTCCTACGGTATTCGATACATTTTGTCCATTTATCGACTATGTCTTCCCAAGGTCTTGCATGTTTTTCTTAAGAAATTCAACTTGTGATTTATATTCACTCAATATTCTCTTAGAAGGTTAATCTGGCAATAACTGCTACTGCTTTACAAATTTTGTATATATCTTTGTTAGAATGTGTTGTGGGTAGTACTTATACATACACAAGTATAGCACGTATACATGGCGTTACTATCAATTACCCACAACATGTAAAATGAATAACACAAAAAAACAATATTACCTAATACAATTTTGCTTGATCTTCTTGATGACTTCTTTGGCAATAAATTCGCTCTTCTCAAAATGGAGTTTATTTTATATTTATCTACTAACTTTCCTTTAGCGGTAGCTGAACAGTTTCTTCCACTGGATTGTCTTTTCTGAACAGGAGGTATATAATATGTGTTTTTGTCTTCAGCAGGAAAAACCGAAATAATTTCATCGGCCAAAATATTAAAATGATCGTTGCTTAATCGACTAAAACATAAGTATAACGTAATTCGAAAGAAATACAAAACTGTAATAACACAATACAGGAACTAAGTTTAAAAAAAATGACACAATTGCCTGACAAGGTAAGCCTGACATAACGAATCTAGTTCCCCTTCAAGGTTATAAATTTGTTCAATTGCTCGACCACTAACTTCTTGGTTAAGCAACACTTTCAAGCCAGGATATTCGGAAGGAAATGTAGCTATGTTAGTATTACTATTACGGAATCTTTCTACTGAATGTATCACAATATTCTGTGAACCTAGAGCTTCAACTGAGACTGATGTTTGACCATCAGTGGTCAAAGTAGAATTTGTACTTGATGGATGATTGATTTAAAACTGCTCAGATCTAAATCAAAATTAACAATTAGAAAAAGTCCAGGAGTTTGAACATAGACTCAGTTGTTGCCCAGTACTATTGATCATTTGCATAGTAAAATTTAGGTGTTGCTTTTTATAAACCCAAAATTAAAAAAACAAATACTTACAGTGCAGAAATTTGCTCATTGGGAATTTCTTTTATAAAAACTAATTCAGAATTGCTCTCACTGAAACACAAAGATTAATTATTTACACTTGTACGCAATCAATTATTAATTTTAATTTATGCAGGCAGGTCTTATTTTGCTTTATTTTAATATTAGCTGTAAATTGTCTACAAAATTTATAAAACTGATTAAACAGACATAAAATTCATTTCTTTATTTTGAAGAACTATTATTAATAAATTGTATGTGCAAATGAGGCACCTATTACTTACAACGATGTGCAATTTCTGATCCCTCATTAGATGTTCCTTCGATAGTAGCTGCCTGGTCTCTTTCTTTCCCTCAATCGAGCTTTTTAATTTAGTCGATCACCCAGCCTGGAGCATAATTCACAAAAGTGGCTTCTTCAAAAATGCTAATGCCTCAATTGTTCACTATTATAACGATGCCGTTTTTCAAAAAAACGTTGTTTACAAACAATAAAATCCAAAATGTTTTAAAACTTGATTATGTACTATAATTTGCCAATATCGATATTGAATAAAGAAATTAAATAGCATATGCAACAATGAATTTTGTAGCTGAGATTGAGTTTTTTAAACTACATGAAGAAACTTCCGTTTCAGTTAAATTATTAAAATGTATCCTGATTGATTGTAATGGGAAGTAGATAGCTCTCATAATCTTGATGTAGTTGAAAATAAGCGAAGTTTAAACGTTTCTTTGTAACTGTGTAGCTTTAGAAGAATTTTGTTCTACTACGACTACTAATATACAAAAAACTACAACGTACAATAGAATAAATAACTTATTTTCAAGCATCCTTTGATCATGTACTTCCAAAACAAATAGGTATTTTTGTGGTACTTGTGATGTTTTGTTATCACGATAGTGAAGGTTATACCACTAATTTATTGTTTACAAACTGCATTAAAGCGATTAAAATATTGATATTAGGAACTGTGTGAGATCATTCTGAGATCGAGTGCGTCGAAATCACTGCTTGTTTGTTGATTTACAGTCACGTAATTTAAACGGTTCTCGTCAAATATACAAGTGTGTATTTATGAAAACATTAAAAGCTAGGTTTATTAATTTTGTTCTGAGAATAATGATCTCATGGATGATATAGATTCAATTATAAGATATAAGCTGCATAAATATAATAGTAAAATTTGTTTGGCAGTTAAAATCAACCTTTTGTGTTTACTTTGTATATACTTTTACTATGGTATAGATGCAGACAAATATTATTGATGAAGTAGTAATCAATAATTGCGTATTGTTATTGCTGAAAAAGTTAGCAACAATATAGTAAACAGCAGAACTTTTGAAATAACATACATAGAAACCCTATATATGTTAAAATTAGCAACAATTACAATTTATTAATAAACGCGTTTTATATATAGGAATGCGTTTCAGTTTTTAACATCTGAGTTAATATTTAACTATTTCTTAAGTGTTTTGCTTAAAAATGTTATCTTACAGAATTTATAAAATTACGAATTGTTAGTAGGAGTCCTTCAAAACTCGAAATTTAGTAAGAGTTGTTTGTAATTAACCGGATTATTCCTTATGGAATGGGTATTCTTGGATTTGGCGGGAACTATATCTGTGGCGGGTAGTTCATCAGCCATATATAATTGATATACCTACCTAAGCAGACGCTTTCAATAAATATATTATTATGCTGTGATGGTGATGTTAAGCAATATTATCTATTCGTATGATGTTACAACGTTTTACATTTACTGTCATCTAAAAGCGTTTGAATCAAGATCGACAGAAAATACCGACAAAAGATTACAGAAAAGCACTTACCTTCAAAAACATTTGAAAGATGGTATAACCCTAATTCTTCAATAATTTGATGAACATTTTCTCTTGATACTTCCATTTTTTACACACATCACTGAATATCACTAAGCCGTTTTCTAAATGCAACTAAAACAATGCGCATATACCCGAACGGAAAGCGCTCACTTCAATGGAGGCGAAAGGCAGTGTCAAAGCTTAGCGTGCGCATCTCGAAACTAACATTTAATCGGTGAAATATTAATTATTAATACTCTACGTTTAAGTATAAATATAAAGATGTTACATTTACATACTGAAGTGTACTGCTAAATATTTAAAATTATACATTAGTAGTTTAATTTACAATAAATCCAAGCACTCAGTAGTAAATATGTGATTAACAAACAACCACTTCAAAGATTTCTATGTATTTTACAATGAGTGTATATTATACTTTCAAACTAGAATGTACTTTTTACTATTTAATGGTAATACAACGGACTTCAGAAAATTTAACAGAGTTATTAAAATTTTTTTATTCTAATCTTCGGTTTATTAATAAAAAACTCATTATTTTTCTCAGTGTAGATGTTACTTCTGCTTTAAATCTTTCTCAACAACTTGCACATTGGGCTATAACCGGAAACGTTTCTCATTCAAATGTAACTTGTCTCTGCACATTTTACAGCAATATCACCCTGAATTGCCTTTAGACAGTCGTACTCTACTAAAAACTCCTTCTCACTTTGACATTTGTTCAATTAGAATCGAGTGAATTTGTTTATTTTGGAATACGTTCTTGTTTAATATATTTCCTTCAGAAGTACACTAACTTTTCTGGTAGCACACTAAATGTCAGTTTAACATTGATGGCCTTCCACTTTTTCATAGCAAGAATTTGCAATTCTGGCCTATTTTGGGAAAAATTGCGAGCTTTAAGAGTAGTCCTTTGTAATTGGAGTTTATTGTGGCAATTCAAAACCATCACCATTGAATGTGTATTTACAAGATTTTGTTCACGAATTATCTAACTTATTAAAAAATGGATTTGAATTCTCTAAGAAGACATATTTTGTAGTTGTTCACAGTTTTATATGCGATGCCCCGGCTGGGCTTACCTAAAGTATAAAGACACACAACGGATACTCCTGTTGTGAGAGATGTTTAGAACCTGGTGAGTATAATAATAATCGAATGGTTTTTGGCTGGTATTTCAGCACCTAAACGAACCGACAATTCATTTAAAAAAAAAAAAAAAAAATAAAAAAAAAATGGTCCCAAAAAAAAAAAAAAAAAAAAAAAAAAAAAAAAAAAAAAAAAAAAAAAAAAAAAAAAAAAAAAAAAAAAAAAAAAAAAAAAAAAAATAAAAAAAAAAAAAAAAAAAAAAAAAAAATAAAAAAAAAAAATAAAAAATAGGTCGTTTCCACCTACGTCACTAATATGGCGTCGTTCAGCTGATCTGGAGGGCAACAAAGCAAATCAACACGTATAAATCATATAAAAATAATTTGTATTACAGTTTTTGTTTAATAGTTTTAGTGTATAAAAGTGTAGATAGTTCTGGTTATTGTAAATAATTCATAGTTTTATTAAAAAATAATTTATAAACTAATAACTGTATTTTTGGACATATATATTTTAACTTTTAAAATGGACTATTGCTACAGCAAATATTTTCAATCCCTTAGTAGTGAAAATCAGGGGCGGTATATAAATAAAATAAAATTAATAAATAATGTCGATCCATATGATCTGCGAGATAAGGATTTTTTAAATCAATTTCAAGATGCTCCGATAATTAAGCAAGAGGACATAATGGAATACCTTCTTTTGAGAGTTAGCCCATTGACACAAACAGAAATAAGAGCATACAAAAGTGTGTCTGCATTTGCCCAAGTTGTTTGTAATTGGGTGAAAGACCTAAAAGTCACCAAGATTATTAACAATTATTTATTTTTAGGAAAGGTATGACCATTTCTATGTAATAGTTTATAATTATTGTGAGCACATACTTGTAGGTTCTTCATTCAGAAAGAATCAACGAAGCACCATTGAAACCTTGGTACATTTTAGATGGAATGGGGAAGATTGTTGCTGCACATTGCGACTGCAGAGCAGGTCTAGGGGAAGCATGCACTCACGTTGCTGCAATATTGTTTGCCTTGATGGAAAGAAACCATGTATCATCTGTTACTGATAGACTGGCTTACTGGATTACCCCAACAAAACTAGAAGTTCATCTACCTGTTGATGAAATAGACTTCCGATCGCCTACTGCTTTATGGAAGCAAAATCAAGATTGGAAACAGTAACATCGAATAGAAAAGAAAAGCAACCGTTGCTCTCTAGAAATGATGTTATTGATTTTCTCAGGATTATAGGGATGCAGGATGTGAATCAGCTCTTCACAAAATATTAAGACCATTTCAAGAAGCAACACCAAAAACAACCGTTATAACAGGTAATAAATTTATTCCATAAGTGAAAATAAACAGTTCTCGCATACATGTTAACATTAATAGTTAGTAGTTCAGCATACATACATATATGCTAGAGAAGTGGTTATTTTTCTATCTGCTTTCCACAGTTGTTTGACAGGTTATAGCTGTGTGATAGATGTTACCCTTCAAAATGATTAAATGAATTTATGTACTAACATATCAGCAAAGATACATAGGTTCATCTAGTAATACCGCTTCTATCACACCACCTTCGAAGCAGCAACTCCTACATACTGATTTAGTGGAGGCCCTCAAATTAAATCTTCAAGATTGTAACGTTTCATACCTCCAAACCATTTCTTTAGAAGCTAAAGAAACAGAGTATTTTAAGAAACACGTGGAAGTAACCCTTAACACAGCTCTAGATATAGCTGCAAAAACAATTGGCCAGAATAATAGTGAATGGAAAAACAAAGGAGATGTAGGATCACTGCTTCTAGATGCTACCAATTATACACATACTGTAGCAATAAAAATCCTAATTGGCCAAGAAAAATTGAGATGTGTTTAAATCCAAAGTTTACCGGAAATAAAGACACCGCATATGGCAATAATATGGAAAGTTTTGCTCGGCGGGCTTACGAGAAACAGTATGGAAAGACATACGAAGTTGGACTGATTGTAAACCCGTCAGTACCTTGGCTGGCCTGTAGTCCAGATGCGTTGAAAATGCATTATGGAGTAATTTATAAATTGATCGAAATTAAATGCCCTACATTAGGTGCGTCTCAAGGTATAGATACCTTAATGCATAACTTGTCATTCATAAAAATTGATCAATCAAAACAGTTTCCTTTTTATTTAAATCCTAAACATGCGTATTATGGACAAGTGCAGTTAGGGATGGCCCTATTGAACGTGAATTTATGCGATTTTGTTATTTATAGTTCTCATAATGATGAAGTTTGTGTCGTGCAGATAGAGAAAGATGAGACTTTTGTTAAATCTTTATTGTCTAAATTACATTTTGTTTATTTTAATTATTATTTAACGAAATTAACGTAATTTCTTTGAATATCAATTTTTTTGTTTGAAACTTTGTGTTACTATCTGACGGGTGTTCAAATAAAAAAATTGGGCTAGGCAGGTCTTAGCATTTTTTTTGGCATTTGCTCATTTTTTTAACTAAGCAGTCGATACACAGTTTAAGTATCTGTAAATTTTTAGGATATATTTATATCACATTTTAATACCACGCATTATTTTGATTGTATTTTATGTGTACACATATAATTAAACCAATTTAATTCTACGGCCAGTCTAGTTTTTTGTTTGAACACTCGTAATTCATGTAACCTGTTTTAATTGTAAAATATATACTTTATTCTACCATAAAAACTTATTTAAACAAGATACCTTTTAAGCTAATGAAATTATAATTTAAACTTAACATTATGATTATATACACTCAAACAACTACAGATGGACATAAATTTGTCAGTGCACATGTGACTGTTAATATTTGATCTATGACAGGAATGTTTAGATCAAGATTTCTTTTTACAGTATAGAGAGGCAATAAATTTCCTAAAATCTTATATTTTCTACGAACAGTTCCAATCACTCGTTCTACATGAATTCTAACATTTGCCAGTTTCCTAGTAGATTCAACTTGTGCAGGATCCAATTGTTTTTTATTTTTCAAAAAATCAGGGATTTTAACTTCTGCTAGTCTCATTCGAACACAGTCCTGAATTAAAAATCCCCTATCCGCTAATACAAGATCGCCTGGTAAAAGAAAATTTAAAATGCCACAATTTTCAGTTATCATTCGATCTGTGTTACGGCCACCATAAGCCTTCGAAATAAAGGTGATCGCACCTTGTGGACAAATTCCTATTAACATTTTTATTGTGTTGTGGTGTTTGTAATTAGACCACGTAGCAGCTTGTGCTTTCAAATTACTAGATCTTTCAATCTTCACCTCGAAGCAATCTATAATAGTTGTAACTCGATTCCCAAAATTTTTATTGAAACAATCTGGCATTGTTGCAATCAGTTCATCTCGTTCGGGCCATATTATAAAACTTTTTAAATACATATAAAAGACGTTTAAACACTTATAAAAAATTCTTGATGCTGTTTGTGTACTTATATTGAAACGGTAACCCAAATCCCTAAACATAAGATCCAATCTTAGATGCATCAAAGTAAGTATAAATTGTTGAAACTTCGACATGGATGTTATATTACTAATACTATCTTCTACTAATATAAAAGCTTCATTAATGCTGTAAATGATGGCAATCCTGTGTAAAACTTTGTGATTTTATCATTGTCCTCAAACATGACTTCACTTATTACAAGTGAATTTATTTTACTTTTATATGTATAAAGTTGTTGGTTTAAATATTTAACTTCTAAAGAAAGTCTTTCGTTGATAACAATTTCTTCATTAGATATGTCTGTTTGGACCAACTTATTTGTTGCATTTTCATCCAGTCCACTATAAATGTTTTCTGATTCAACAACATTCGCTACATGTACCTGTTCAACCAATTCATCTTCAAGATTTTCCTGTAACAAAAAATATTTAAGTTAACCTTTTCTCAATAATTAACTCTAGTCGTTATAATTAATAGAAACCATCGCATATTTTAGCTTCTACAAATGAACCAGGAAGTTATTAAAATCTATATTTTACAGAGTAACTCGGACTTAAAGTTAAGTAACATAATGCCAGCACCCTTATGCATAAAATATTTTTATTTTAGGTAAATACTAGTCTTCATCAGTTGAAATTGGTTTTATTTTGAGTGTATAGTAATTGTATAGATTCTGATAGAAATCTAATTAAATTGTATACATACCTTTTGCAGAGTAGTCTTTTTCTTTTGTTTCTATTTTGTAATCGCTTATATCGTAAACCAACAGAACTGTTACTACCTTTTGAAGTTCGATATCCCATTTTTAGATGCGGAATGTAGTCCGGATTAGAACTATCTCCAAATTCAGCTGGTTTTCCTATATACATTTTTTAAATTAATTATATATCACTTAAATTAAATTCTAACCTGACAAAAAGTGATCTGAACAAATTCTCAAATATTTTATTTTTGTTGCGGTCAAATCAGCTCGATGTAAAGCTTGAATCCAGCATTGGCGTCTTTTAATTCTGTCTTCTAAAATTCGGCCTCTCTTATCCCTTTCCGATGGTATGAGATAGTAACGCTTATCCCAGTTTCTCATACTGTTGTTAGAACATCCAACAACTGCACAATTATGTGGCACTAAAACATTATTAGACATAATAAATATAATTGAATGTGTTAAATACTTACTTTCTGTCCCGGTTACGTCGAAATCGAGATCGAAATATACTAAATAAAAATATAAAATACCGTAACTTAAACTAAAACACACGTATATTTAAACTTTGTTTACCTCCAGATCAGCTGTTATTTCAACCCCACTACTTAACTCTGACGTCACGTGGAAACAACCTATTGCAAAACTTCACTTCCCTTTCCCCTATCCCCCTTTTTCCCACACCCCCCAATTTTTTTTTTTTTACCCCCCACCTTTTTTTCTTTTTTTTTTTTTTTAATTCTTTTAAAAATTAATAACTCCCAACTTTTCCCACCTTTTTCCCCAAAATTTTTTTTCTTTTTTTTTTTTTTTTTTTTTTTTTATTTTTTTTTAAATTTCTTAATTTCACTCTTTTTTCCCCTTTCCCTTTTTTTTTTTTTTTTTTAAATAAAATAAACATTATAAAATTTTTTTTTTTATTTTTTTTTTTTCTAAAATTCACCCCCTCACCTTTACCCTTATTCAAAATTACCCCAAAACCCTCACCCCCCAACCCAAAACCCAAACCCCCCCCCCCAAAAAACAAACAAACACACAAAGTTGTAGTACAAATTCTACAATGTTATAGTTAGTCCTGAAAGCAGTGATATTTTTGATAGAAAATTTTCCAGTCGTCGTCTTTGTATGTATATCCATTAGAATCAGAACAAATGGATATTTTATCTCTGTGTCTAACTTATCTGATAAATATGAAATATGGCATAGTAAAAGATATTCTTGCAAAATATCTTGTTTGTCCATACAAGAATCTCTATGCATCTTTACCATTAATACATTGCACATCCTGCACAGCTTTCTCTTTAAATTTTTTAGATATGTATTTTTAAAGATATACAAATGTTTCATTTTTTTATACTATAAACTGTTATTTTAACATAAAGTGTAGATATATACATTTCTTAAAAAAACACTTTTCTTTAATATATCATTAAATACTTAAGGAAAAGTTTTTGTATCATAGATTCTAGTTTAGTTATTAGTTATTGATCAAATATTTAAAACTTATGAATTATAAATATGTTTTGAATTCAAATAAATCTTATTTTTGAAGAATATTATCTTTTTTTTTAATAATATTAACGACTAAAAATGTCGATGACGTCATAACAGCGGCATTATGACGTCATTAGCCGACTATAGTGAGTCATTAATAACGTTTGTGGTGCTTCATTAATAACGACTATTTTACGTCAAAATGACGTCGAAGGGCTGTGTCAATAGGTCGTCATTTTTACGTCATAATACCGTTCGAATTCACGTAAATCTAACCTCTTCAGTGACCAAATATTAACGTCAATTTAACGTGACCTTGTTGCCTGGGTATGGTACTATATGATTTCCTAAATTAATTGTGATAGTTTTTAAAACAATGTGGGTGCAAGGGATTTCACATTTGTTGCACTTATAAACCGTAGTGCTTTTGCATACCCTGCAACGTCTTCTCCAGTTTTCGTTATTTCTTTCAATTATATGACCCGTGTTATCAAATCTAGACGTCGACGGTAAAGATGTTGTAGAGCCACGACCTCTAGTGGATTGTGTTCTACGTTTGTTTTTAGTCAAAAGACTTCGGACTAGTTCTGACTTGAAATCTAGCTGGGAAATGGGTTTCTCTTTATGTACAAGTCGGTATAGTTTCCAAGCATTTACCACAGCACAGTCCAAAAAATTAATAAACAAAGGCCACCACCATTTTTTCCTCGAATATTGATTCGGTAGTTTGCCACGGCATTGTCGTGTAAATCTACACCACCCATATATTTGTTATATTGGGCAATCATGTTCGGTTGTGGTAAAGAGACATCTTTTTTCCTTACGATTGTATCTTTTCACAGACTGAATGGGCTCTACAGACTCACAATTGCTTGCAACTGTAACTACGGAATTGTCATTCCAACGCACAACGCTTATTTCGTTTACATGATCGTACTGGGAATCCATGGTGCCACGAGATTTTTTCCTATACTTTTATTAGTTTCTAATGGACATTTCAGCATCCTATTCTCACGAATAGTTCCAGTAGCAAAATATCCTTCATTCTTCAGATAAACCAACAATTTATAACTTGTAAAAAATTATCAAAGTATACTTTATGGGCTGATCTATTTTCTACAACTTTCAGTAGATTGATAACAACTTCTTCACCTAAACCAAAATTGTTTTTTTGCATCTGTTATCTGTTTTTCCGCTATATGGAATGAACTGATACAAATATCCGTCACTTGAAGTGAGACACCAGATTTTAAACCCAAATCTTACAGGTTTTCCTTTTAAAAACATTTTTGCCGAATGACGACCAAAGTAAGGCACCATCTGTTCATCAATTGACAAATGATGTCTGAAAATACCAAACTTCAAAAGTTTCTGTTCAATAGATCCACTAGAGGCCGTACTTTCGCAAATTTGTCGTTTTTATCTAGCTGATTATTATCGGCAAGATGAAGATTTTGTTTTATTTCTAGAAATCTGTTCCTAGACATGGTATTTTTTACAAACGGAACACCTTTATCTTCATCGGATGACCAGTAGAGTTTTACTTGTGGAAGGGTATGATATCCACTCAAAATTAATATTCCCAAAAAATTTCCAGGTCAGCTTGTTCTAAGCCAAATTGAGGACGATTGTGATCCCTTGAATATTTCATCGACATTGAAATAATAAACTGCATAATATTTTTGATCAAACATTTCCATAAAAAGTCAAATACAGATTTTCCATGTAGATCCGTAGTAATTTTGTTTATGTCTTCTAGCTCATTTGACACAGCATCTCTATCGTAGTCGACTGAAGTTCTACACCAAGTAACGTCTTCTAGTTTCGGTATTTTATAAGGTAAAGGTAAAATGTCTTCATCATTATTATCTTCCACTACAACTTCAGAGTCTAATTGAATTTCAAATGTTCCCGCCAAATCTGCAGGCAAATTTTCTTGGCCGCCTACAATATCTTCATCGATATTTTCTTCATCCGTTAGATCATCGACGTCAGGTGGTATGTAACAAATGTCCACTTCTTTATTGAGACTAATATTTTCTACAATTTCTTCAAGTTCTTTTAGTGTCAAAGGCCTTGTATAATAATAATTGTCTTTATTGTTGCTCTAAAACCATAAATGATTATCGAAAATAAGCACAGTTGATTTACTTACCATTTTAAAATTTTGATAATATTTGAAGGATTTGTTTACTCTAAAGAACTAGATATCAACACTAAAACGCACCGTTTACAATACACTACGACTAAATGACAAGTTCAAACAGGAATATGAATATGAATCATGCTTTCTGCCACTGCAGTTTCATTGTTTATCCCAATGTTGCGTTTTCGCAACGTTGCAATTAAAAGCCCTCTGAAGTCAACTAGTAAAAAAATGGACTAACTTTTTATAGCATACTGTAATTTGAAGTATCTTTAAAAAATACTAACACAGCATAAAGAAAAAAATAACCATTGGTTAAAAATATATACATATTTACCTCAACCTTTTAAGCGAATATTGAACACTTTTATTTATTTTTTCTCAAAATTAAAACCCTGTCTAAATTCAAAAAATATAAATTTGTTACCTCAACTATCCTTTTATCTGATAATATAAAAGTCGTGACCAAAAATAGATTTTCGGTATAAAAATCCTATTTTCAATGTTGCGTTAACGCAACCATGGGCTTAAATGGGTTAAAAATCGAGTTGGTAAACTTTGAAACATAAAACTGCATTTTACTTTGTGATATATTAAATTCAGTCTATTTAACTATTCTAACTAATGATAAAATTTAAATCTAATGAAAATTGAATAAACAGAAAAGTTAACGTACTTAAAAAAGAACACCAAACAAAATAAATGCTTAAACTAATAATAATAATAATAAATGCGCATATGCGTGTCTTCCAGTGAAGTGTATAGCTTACAATAGTTGGTACCGTACATATCCGGGTGTCACAGCACTTCATAAAAGTAAATGTCAGATAATTAACGTATATGACGTCAAATAGATCGTCGTCTTTAACACGTATCGGGAATCACGTCTACTTGACGTCATTTTTGTGGTTAATCACGTTATATCTACCAATATCACTTAATATTGACGTCAAACTTACGTTTGTTTGTTGGCTGGGTTGTGAATAGTTTACGTAGAAATACTGATAAACGTCCCTTTTTATTTTCAAATGTTTCATAACATATTTCATTTTGAGTGTCATTTAATTGGTGTAATTTTAAATTTTTTTACCATTATATCTGTCATATCAGGTTTTATAGATTCACAGATTTGATTAATGAACTGAAATAATCTGTGACTAAAGTCTGACCTTCATTCTGGTAAGCAATACTATTTTCCCTTGCACGTTTTGATCGTTCCGACCTTTGATATCGCAAAGTTTTCCATTTTTACCATTTAACGGTGATGTATCGGATGTATTTTCAGATACATTATTTAAAGGTAATGATCCTAAGCTTTCTGCATAATTACTGTGACATGAATTTACAACATTATCACTTTCTACAGCTTCCGAATCAGGTCCTGACGTTTTACTTGATATGGTAATATCTTGAATTATATTGATTTTTGCTTTACTTGTTAGATTTTGACACGGATTTTGATTTTGTTCTCGATTTTGTTTTAAGAAAGAAAGTATGGACGAATTTTTTGTTGAAACTTTATTTTTGTAGTTTATATGTTTTTCTAAATTGGAATAGATCCACCTTTGGGAGGTTGAATTATTTTTCCTCGATACTTTAGATAATTTATAACTGATCCACAGAAACACGTAATTATACAATATAATTCGGTACGTGAATTGGAATCCGAGACTCTGGTATTAACTATAATGTTGTTGAAATTTAGTGATAACGATTCCCACAAGTGTTGGTCGGACTCAACCTTATTCTTTGCCCAATTCTTCATTACATCTAATATTTTAGCATTTTCCTTCGTTAAATTTATTGGGGACAATCGTTCTGATGAACCATTGCTCAAATCTTGACGAGACGTTGCACTATACTGGGAGTCACTATCAATTTGAACAGGAATACAGTGGTTACGGCCATTCTTGCTTCCATGTTTATTTTTCTCACCTTCGAATCTTGGGTTTTTAAGTGTTTCTCTAAAATGCTTGCTAAGCATCTTAATTATTTGTTTATGACCACTAACAAATTTAAACATTTTTGGATTTTTAGAAAAAAACACCATAATACTGTTAGAATGTACGAATGTATAAATGTAGCGTAAGTTGAGACACAGCCATCCTAATATATAAGTTTTCGATGCTAAGATGGCGAATTACTACGTTTAGTTTTAAGTTATACCTTTAAGATGTTGTAAATCACATTAATATAATATTATATAAATAAAGTGTTAGTAAGAAGGTAAAAGTTATTGAGTTATGGGCTCAGACGACGTAGTCAATATTTAAATAAAATTAGAGTAAAGTAAAAATGAGTAACGCAATAGTAAATTTACCGCAATTAACATCCTCGGGAAGTTTCAATAATTGGAAGTTTCGAATATGTACTCTCTTGAAGAACGCCAAATTGCAGATGCACTAGATAAAACCGAAGAGGAGTTTGTAGATGATAAAAGAAAAATGAATTTAAAATTAATGACACCAAAGCAAAAAGTGTCATTGTGCAATGTCTAACTGATAAACATCTGGATCTAGTAAAAGATTCGAAGAGTGCAAAGAAATGATGAAAGCGTTGGAAGATGTATTTCAAAGAAAAGTGTATTTACTAAGTTGACTTTAAAGAAAAATTACTAACACTTAAGTTAAAAAGGAATGAAAAATTAGAAGATCACTTCCTAAATTTTGATACTTTGATCAGAGATTTGGAGAACGCTGGGTCAAAAATTGAAGAAGAAGATAAAGTATGTCACCTGCTGTTAACCATAATGAAGACTACGATGCAGTTATAACTGCAATCGAAACAATGAATTCAAAGTAACTATGGACTTCGTAAAAGCAAGATTACTTGACGAAGAATTAAAATGAAGACAAAACAAGTAAAAGCGTCAATCAACCTGATGCATCATTTAAAGCGGGTCCTATAATATGTTATAAGTGTGGAAGAATTGGTCACAAGATAACAGAGTGTCGCCTGAACACAAGAGGAAGTTTCAGAGGTAGAAGAGGGTTTAGAGGTTACAACCAAATAAGAAGTAGAGGTCAAGGAAATGGTCAACTAAACCTACAAGCAAATGCGGCAAACGAGTTCAGCAAATGAAGTATCATTTGTTGCATTGGAAGAAGATGAAGCAGCACCGAGAAACATTAACAACTTTATTTTAGACTCTGGATGTACGCAGCACATGGTAATGGGAGAATTGGAGGAATACATGGAACAAGTAACTGAGTTGAAGAGCAAAGTGATGATTGGAACAGCAAAGAATGGTGAAGTTTTGTATGCGAACAAAAAGGGTACAATCAGAGGCACAAGCGAAGGTAAAAGAATAGCAATACAAGCGCTAATAGTAGAAGGTATGTCATTCAATTTAATTTCTGTTTCAAAGCTACTTAAAAAGGACTTTAAAGTAATTTTTGATAGTGATAGGGCAGGTAAAACTTATGCAATTTTATCAAAACATAATTTAAATTGGTATTGTAACTCGTATAATGATCTGTTTTATTTAACCATAGATTTAAAACATGATAGTTGTACGGAAAGAAATGAATGTAACTATGCAGTATGTGACAAAGATATTTGGCATAGGAGACTAGGACATATTAATAGGTTTAGCTTAAAAAGATTAGGATTACCTTTTAGTAAGGAAATGTGTAAAACCTGCGTTGAAGGTAAAAGTACAAGATTACCTTTTCATAAACATAATAGAAAAGCAAGTAGGATTGGGGAATTAATTCACACAGATATTGCAGGTCCTGTAGTTACACCTACATTTGAAGGTCACAAATACTTTCAACTTCTAATCGATGATTACTCTCATTTTTAATTGTTAAATTGCTTAAACATAAAAACGAAGCTGAATAAAATATTATTGATTTTATAAAACTAATACAAACACAGTTTTCTAAAAACATGTAGAATTAGGTTAGATAACGGTGGGGAATTTATATCAAATCATTTCAAACGTTATTGTATAAACAAGGGAATTAGGCTCGAGTATACGATGCACATACTCCGCAAGAAAACGGTACTGCAGAAAGAATGAATAGGAGTCTTATAGACAAGGTTAGATGTAAGTTTGCAGGAGCCTTATTCTCGAAACCACTCGACGTAATGTCGCATGCGAGATGACGTCATTGTCGCATGAAATCATAAAATAGGTATTCTTGAATGTCATTGCTAGAATTGTCGCATGATTTGTATGCGACATAACAACGGGCGGAAATTTCTGTGCGACTTGAGAAATCACGGTGTTTTGTGAGGTTAAGTATAAGTTTTTATCATTGTTTTTATGTCTCGTGAGTCGTGTTCGGTTGCTTTGTGTTTTTTTAGGTTAATTATTGTAGTTATGGCCAATTTTGATCAAATAGTGTTACTTCATTGCAACGGTGTATTAGAAGAGCCTGTTAGGGTACCTAGACAAGTTCTGCAGCGTAGAGATGCTTTTCAGTTAGGTGAAACTCAATTTCGGAAAATGTTTCGTCTTTCGAAGGCTCTAACTGAAGAGATCATTAACTTACTAGAAAACTATATTCCTGGGCCATCTCGTATATCCGCATTGGATATTAAAACAAAAGTAAGTAACAAATAGTAATAAAACTATCTTACTAATAAGGCATATTTTTATAGGTTCTTATTGCACTACGATTTTTTGGTAGCGGTAGTTATCAATTAGATTCTGCATCTAATGTATACACTGCAGTTAGCCAAGCATCTGCGTCAAGAGCAATTACAGAGGTTGTCGCTGCATTGAACCACCCACAAATATTTCAAAGATGGATTAAGTTTCCACAAAATATTAATGAATTGTCTCAACTGCGTCAGGAGTAAATACAAATAAACTACTTATTATAACTTTTAAATTATGCTTATTTTAGATTTTATAACACTTTTGGTTTTCCTGGGGTTGTTGGATGCATTGATTGTACCCATGTAGCAATCATTGCTCCAAAAAATAATAACCCGAATCGTCCCGAGCATGTATATGTAAATAGGAAAAGTTATCATTCCATCAACACTCAACTTGTAAGATATATTTAATGTTGCTAACAGCATGTTGCTATATACATTTTATAAATAGATTTGCGATTACAAGATGAACATTATCAACGTTAATGCTCGATACCCAGGTAGTACACATGATACCTTTATTTGGAACAATTCGAATGTAAAGGATCTGATGGAAAATCTACACAGAAGAGGAGAAAATACGTTTTATTTATTGGGTAAAATGTCCCATTATGAAATAACAAGTTTTTAATTGGTTGTTCTTGTAGGAGATTCAGGATATCCTCTTAGGCCATGGCTGCTGACGCCTTTAGAAGAAGAACCATTGCCTGGAACCCTGAAGCAGCATATAACGCATGCCATAAAACAACTCGGGCAATTATTGAAAGGTGTAATGGCTTATTAAAAATGCGTTTTAGGTTTGTATTCTTAAATACATACATACTCATATAGTTCATCGTTGATATTTATAAAATAATGGGATTACCATAAATGTATTTTGTTATAGATGTTTATTAAAACACAGGGTTTTACATTATGACCCAGAAACTGCGTCTAAAATAATAAATGCATGTTGTGTATTACACAATATGTGTATTGCATATAACGTTCCACCACCTAATGAAGATGATGCAGAAGACGTCGATTATGGAATCATTAATAATCCCATAGAATTTAATAATATAGGAAGAAGAGCACGAGTCAACCCAGATTTAATGGAAGGTCGACGAATGCAAACACGAATAATTAGGAATTATTTTACCAATAATTAAATTTTAAGTTTTCTTTTTTAATAATAATGATTAATACATATTTGTACATATATTTATTGTTTAAGTTTTTTTCTAATAACAGTTGTATTCTATTTAAAGTTTTGTTAATGTTTTCTTTAATTTCATTGTTTTGTTTTAACAATGCCAATTTTTCTTTATAATATGCAGCCTTAATTTCTAGCTTCTTTTCTGATAATGCTACCAACTTGTCTGTGTTAGTGCTTTCTACATTTTGGCTTTTTTGGTGTCCATGAGTCGACTAAAATTTTAAAACTTTATATATTCTAGACTAAGATAAAATTACATACATTTAATTGCATTTGATGGTTTACTGCTGGATGTCCCAGGTTCAGATTGCATTATACTAGTATAATCATGGTCTGTAACTAATAGTATAAATAAACAGTTTCATTGTGGTTTTACACTTTACCGCTTTGTATTGGTGTTTCGAACTGTATGGACAACGAATTATTTTCGACCACATTGGTGCTAAAATCAAAATCCTTTAAAAAGTTAACTTAAATTCTTCTGTAACAATACAACACTTACAAAATCTACCACAGACTCTTCAATTTCATGACCTTCGATTGTTACTGGGGCTATTGTGGAGATAACGTCTTCCTCCACAGGTGTAATGTCATCTGTCATTGCTGGCCCACCGCCTGTAGCTAATGCGTGCCTTCTTAAGGCTGCTTGTTTTTGCTTCGCCTTAACTCTTAAATCTTGCCATGACTAAAAATACTAAATTATTGAAAAGCGAAATAATATAATCGTTCATACTTTTCTCCATTGATGCCATTCTTTTTAGCACCTGGAATGGCATTTAAAACATCGGCAATGCCCTCCCATTGTTTTTGACCATCTTTACGAGTAAAGGAATTCGTAAATTTACCTATAAAATTAAAATATTCAGTCATCTACTGAAAACTTACTAGATTTACCTGATATTAGGTTTTCTTTTCCTTTCATTAATTCAACTAAATGTTTCTTCTGGGCCACAGAAATGTATACTGATTTTTTCGCTTCCATTATACCGATCGTACACGTGCAAATGCATCCACAAACTACTAACTAATGGTTTGTGCATAGATACAAATCATAAATATTTCCAGAAAAAGAGAAAGTTAGGATTAGATGTACAATTTGGCGCCAATAAATAATACTTGTTTCCCATTGGATGGGAGTAAAAATCAATAAGAAACAGCTACGACGTATGTAAAATCAAGCGACAGTAAGAATGTCGTTCCGAGTACCGTTCAAGAATAGCATCTCGCGTAATTCCCATATCGCATGCGACATCAATCAAGCGAGAATTCTAGCACGCGACATTTGTCGAATGATTTCGAGAATAAGGCTCCAGAAACAAATTTACCAAAAGAGCTATGGGGAGAAGCAATTTTATGCTCAGCTTATGAAATAAATAGATCGCCTACAGTAGCAAATAATGGCGAAACTCCAGCCAAAAGATGGTATAAAATAATGATTTGTCTAGATCTAGATTAAGGGTATTTGGAAGTCATGCGTGGGCAACGATTTTACCTAAGCAAAATAAATTAGAAAACGAGCACAATCCAGCATAATGGTAGGATACACTGGAGCGGGATATAAGCTTTGGAATTATGAAACAAACGAGATTTTTGTTCACGAGATGTTAGATTTAATGAAAATCAAACAAATTATAATGAAATATCTAAAAACATTAAGATGAAGCTGATCATATAATAACACAAAATGAAGAACTGCTAGAGCTAAATGAAAATCAAAAGTACAATCAAACTGAGATAAGAAATGATGATTTGCAAGAAGACAATGGAGAAGATACAGAAAACTCAGAAGAGCAATCAAGTTCAAACGAAATTTCTGAAGAAGATCTTTCAGAAACAAAGAAAACAAATAGTGGGAGAAAATAAATACGCCAAAATATCTAAGCGAATATGAAATATATGCAGCCTATTGTCTGATTACCACAAGAGAAGAAGATCCTGTAAAGTATGAAGATGCAGTAAAACAAAAGAATGGAAGGAAGCTATTGATAAGGAATTGAAGTCACACAATAAATTAAACACATGGACAGAAGCAGTTCTACCAGAAGGAAAACAGCAATACAAACTAAATGGGTATTTAGACAAAAAGAAGACGGAACTAAGAAAGCTAGAATAGTAGCAAGAGGTTTTGAGATAAAGGAGGAGAATTTATTACAATCAGTCTACTCACCTGTTGCAAGAATTTCAACAATAAGATTGTTATTGTCTATCGCACTACAAAAGAGTTGGAAAATACAACAACTAGATATTCCCACAGCATTCTTAAACGGTGAACTAGAAAGCGAAGTTTATATTTATGCACCTGCGGGTTTGAAGACGAACACAAAAATACTAAAACTGAATCGTGCGTTATACGGTCTTAAAGAGTCACCAAAAATCTGGAACGATACATTTAATAACTTTGCAGTTACGAACAGTTTTAAGAAATCAAATTATGATTGTTGTTTATATTACAATGGGAGAACATGGATTTTAATATACGTAGATGATATGTTGATAATTGGGGAAGAAATTGATGTAGAAGAAACGGTCAAACTGCTAACGAAGGAATTTAATGCTAAAGACTTGGGTATAATAAAAACTTCTTGGGAATGAATGTAACAATACTAGAAGACAAACTCACAATCAATCAAACTAAATTTATAGAAAAGTTACTTGCAAATTTTAACATGGAGGCATGCAGAATAAAACAAACACCTATGGAAAAGGGATTTCAATACAACAAAGAAAGTAAAATCATTGAAGTACCATATAGACAATTAATTGGAGGATTAATGTATTTATCTACTACAACTAGACCTGATATAACTTTTTCAGTTAGTTATTTAAGCAGATTTCTTGACAAACCAACTTCAGAGGCATGGAATGCAAGCAAAAGAATATTACAATATTTGCAAGGAACCAAAGACATGAAATTAACTTTTATAAAAATACTGAAACGCACTTAATTTTAAAAAGGATATTCTGATGCGGATTGGGCTACTGACAAAATAGACAGAAAGAGTATAAGCGGAAATATTACTTTATATGGAAAAACCCAATAGCATGGTATTCTAAGAAACAAGGATGCGTAGCGTTATCTACTGCAGAAGCAGAATATGTGGCAGCGGCTACTTGTGCTCAAGATCTTGTTAATATTAAGGGAATCTTAAATGAATTTAAACTTAGTAACAAAACCATTCTTTATTGTGATAATAAAGTTCTATTTTAATGTCAAAAAGTAACGAAAATTCTAAAAGAGCTAAGCACATCGACATAAAAATCATTATTTGAAAGATTTAGTTTTAAAGAAGGAAATAATAATAGAATATATCCCTACAGATCAAAATTTAGCCGATATGCTTACAAAATCTTTAATTGAACATAAGTTTATTTACCTCAGAAATAAAGCATGTATTATTTAAGTATGTATTGTAAAATATTTTAATTTAAGAATAACTGTTTCTGATTTTTATGTAAACATTTCAAATCGAGGAGGAGTGTTAGAATGTACGAATGTATAAATGTAGCGTAAGTTGAGACACAGCCAGCTCTATATATATATATATATATATATATATAAGTTTTCGATGCTAAGATGGCGAATTACTACGTTTAGTTTTAAGTTGTACCTAAGATGTTGTAAATCACATTAATATAATATTATATAAATAAAGTGTTAGTAAGAAGGTAAAAGTTATTAAATACTGTCGTACTCATTTTGGTCTATAGGAATTTAACGTAACTAAAGTTCCCTCTCGCGGGACAAAAAGTAACTAGTATATAAAGGATTGTTTGCTTAACCCATTACCTCCCAAGGCATTAAAAATCGTAAAACATGTTTAAATTCTTATATTTTATTGCTTAAGACACGTTTCTTATAATACTTTACAAAATTAAGTTTATAAAATTTAATTTGATATCAGAATAATTGGATGTTGCGTTTACGCATCATTGGGAATATATATGAATTTAAAAAAAAAATTGTTTGCAATTAAATTATTTAATTCAATCAATAATGCTAAAATATTTAATTAACAATTACAAAAATACAATATAAGTTGTAATGTACAAAATAAATCAATATATACTACTTAAAAACTAATTATTTCTTATGTTGCATTTACGCAACATTGGGAAGTACCGTGTAATCTATTTTTCATGAAATGGTTTGAAACACTCAAGATGAAGGTGAACTTTACATTTTTCACAAATGTTTATAGTTTGACTTTTACATAATTTACATCTTCTTCTGTGTTTTGGTTGGGAGACAGCAATAATGTGATCGGAATGATCGAGTCTTACTTCATCAACTACGGTAGTTTTATTTTCACGTTTTCTATCAGATGACTTCATCAAACGAAGAGCAATATATGATTTAAAATCAATCTGAGACATTTTCTCCATTTTTGTTAAATTATAAATTTTCCAAGCATTTACAATAGTGCTATCTACAGAGTTGCAAAACAGTGGCCACCACCATTTCTTACCCATAATTCTGGAACGATAATTCGCTATTCCATTATCATGCAAATCGACGCCACCCATGAACTTATTATATTGCAAAATCACGTTTGGTTGAGCAACAGACACTTCCTTTTTTCTTTGCGATTATATCTTTTGTAGTGCTCAAAGGTTGCACATTGATATTATTACTGCAAACAGTTACGACAGAATTGTCATTCCATCGCACCATTGATACTTTTGATACGTCATCATAGACAGTACTAAAAGCACCTCTATCTAATTTACTCATCGTTTTTACGGTTTCTAGAGGACATCGATTTGTTCTGTTATCCCTAATCGTTCCTGTAGCAAAAAAATCCTTTATTTTTGAGATAAACAAATAATCTGAACGAAGAAAAGAAGTTGTCAAAAATATTCGATGGTTGAACGGATTTGAAATTATTTGAAGTAGATCGGTAACCACTGTACCTCCTAGTCCTAAGATGTTGTTACTCTTCTTTGGTTGCGCACCTCCATATGGGATTGATTTAAATAAATAACCATCAGCTGAACAAATACACCATAATTTAAAACCAAATCTCACGGGCTTTCCCTTGATGAACATTTTACAAGAATGTTTTCCAAAATAAGGGACCATTTGTTCGTCAATTGACAGATTATATGAAAACACCCCACTGTAAATTCTTTTCGTTCAATTTTTCCAAAAGTGGTCGTACTTTTGCAAATTTGTCGTTCTTGTCAAGCTTGATGTTATCACACAAATGTAAGTTCCTTTTAATATTTTGAAATTTGTTTCTACTCATACATTTTTTACTAAATCAACTCCTTTATCTTCCTCCATTGACCAATACATTGGTGTTTGTGGTAACGTATGGTATCCAGAAAATATCATGATTCCTAGAAACTTGTAGAAATCAGAAGTCGAAAACTCAAAGGTGTGACGGTTGTTGTCTTGAGCATATTTCTTCGAGAATTTTACAATCATGTCAACTACTGTATCACCAAAGGTGTTTTTCCATATAAATTTTCTTTTATCGAGCGTATTGACTCATCTTCAACAGAAACTGGCGAATGCGTGTATTGGATTTCTCCAGTAATCCATTTGGGCTCATCGGAACTTTTGACAGTTGATGATATCTTGCATTTCTTACATGCTAAGGTTTCGTCATCCGACGAGTCAAAGTCTTTATCATCTATTGTGTTAGAAGGACAGGGTAATTGCAATTCAAATGTTCCGACAATGTCTGTATTTTCTAAATTGTCCTCAGGTGCAAAATTTTCATCGTCAAAATGTTCTTCGTCGGTTAGCTCATCTACTTCTGGGGATATGTAAACAGCATCAATATCTGAAATATGAAATTATATTCCGTAAATCGCAATCTACATTTCATAGTTTTAGGAATCTTGTAATCGTATTATCAATATCAGCTTACCTCCATTTCTCTCCAATTCTAATTCTTCCGCTATATCTTGTAGAGCAAGTTCTAGTTCTCTTTGTGTTAAATATTTCATGTTCTTCTAAGTAATTTTAAAAGTAAAAACCCAAAACAAACTAAAGTATAGTCTCAAATCAGATACAACTTTTCACAAAACTCAGCAACCTTAGATCATATACACTTCCGTAGATTGTGCATTAGCCCTTTATTTTGTGCCAACTTGAATGACAAAGAAAGAAACCGCAAGAGCGTTGCGCACATGCGTATTGAAGCACGCTTACAGAGGCGTGCACGTGTTAGATATGATTTTTAAAGTACGCTCGTACGCTGTTCGAATTTGTTTACGCGTAATTATTAACCTAACTTTGTAACTTGTGTGCAATTTTTACAAGTCAGAATTTGATTTTTCTTGTATTTCATATGAATAGCCATGGTCAAGTGTGTATTATGTAACAACGTTTCTTTTAAAGGAAGTACATTTTCATTTCATAGGTAAGTGTACTTAAGGAACTGCATTTAGGTTAGAACATTTTTTATATATTTTGTAGCGATAGTGAATTATTAAGAGCTTTTTTAATTATTTATATACATTATAGGTTTCCAAATTGTCCCGAACGTAAGACGCTGTGGTTACAAACTTGTAAATTACCACCTACAATTAGTAGATTTGCAAAGCTATGTTCGAAACATTTTACTTGTAATGACATCCAGGTGGACAGAGCAGCAGGAAAGCGAACATTAAAATGCTCGGCAGTTCCATCTTTACATCTTGTTCGAGAAATTAAAGGGTAAGTAAAGTACCTTCATCAAGAGTAGGAAACTTTAAACACAGTTTATTATAGCTACCAAATCTTTCAACTGTCTAAGTTTTCCGTACAACAGTTTGAAACCTGTTCCTCCGAAAGAAAAATAGCCTGTGCTGATTATTTGAATCCAGGAATTTCAAATAATGAAAAAATTGACGAAACAAATACAAGTGGTAGATTGGTTGACAAAATAACTTTTGAAACTGAAAACAAGGATAAAAAATTCATCCCAAACAGAAATTGGGTGTGAAGTTAAAGTTTCTACTAAAAGGTACAATTTAGAAATTTCCTACTAATTTGTATGCAAACATTCTAAAATGTTTTAGGTCGTTGTTTGATAGTAAACATCATGGTGCTAAAAAGTAAAATGTGGAACCCAACATATTTAGGATGCATTCAAGCTGCACATTTGGAATCTCCCCGACGAAGAAAAGATACTGGGAATATGCTATGACTAAAGTAGAACAACAAAGAAAACAAATAAAAGTACTGAAGCAAAGTAATAAAAGAATGAAGTTACGATTACAATCTTTCAGAGACTTGTTAACCCATCTAAATGAAAAAAAATTGATTAGCGATGATGCAAAAAATGCTTATGGTAAATTTTTACTTGATTAATATAAATGTTTATTAAATTAGTTGTCATTGCAGGACATGTCTAGTGACTCTTTACAAGACATAATCAAAAGAAAATTAAAAAATCCTGGAAAAATATTTTCACCTGCATTAAGGAGTTTCGCGCTGACTCTGCAATTTTACTCTACGAAAGCGTATAATTATGTACGTAAGTCATTTAACAATGTACTTCCCCATCCAGCAACACTACGCAAATGGTACCAAGTTATTGATGGTAAGCCAGGATTTACCAAAGAAGCTTTTAATGCCCTTAAATTAAAAAGCTCTGAAGGAAAAGATGTTATTTGTAATTTAGTTATGGACGAAATGTCTATAAGACAACAAATTGAATGGGATGGGAATAATTATCATGGCTTTGTTGATATTGAACAAACTATTATATTGATTCTGATTTTCCTCCAGAAGCAAAAAATGTATTGGTGTTTATGTTAGTTGCGCTAAACAACAACTGGAAAATACCTGTAGGTTATTTTTTGATACAAAGTTTTTCGGGCCAGGAACGTGCTAATTTAGTTACGCATTGTTTAAATCTTTGTTACGAAAATCAAGTTAAAGTAACATCATTGACATTCGACGGTGCTGCAGTAAATCTTGCGATGTGTACTGCTTTAGGCGCATCATTCGATTTTGAAAATGATTTTCAGCCATACATATATCATCCCATAACCAAAGAAAAAATTTTACCATATGGGACGCCTGTCACATGCTAAAATTATTAAGAAACACACTAGGTGACAAGCGGATCATTATAGATCCTGCAGGAAATCGCATTGAATGGAAATTTCTAATTTCTCTCCAAACTTTACACGAAAATGAAGGTCTTTATGCTGGAACAAAATTAACAAAACGTCATATTCAATATAAAACAGAAAAATGAATGTAAAACTTGCCGCGCAAACATTTAGTTCAAGTGTGTCGAGTGCATTATTATTTTGTGAAAAAGAATTATGCCTTCCAGATTTTCAAGGGGCAGAGGCTACAGCATATTTTTGTGAAATAATAAACAATGTATTTGATTTATTAAATAGCAGAAATGTTTATTCAAAAAAAGATTTTAACCAATGCATTTCGGAAAAAACGATTACATCTTACAGTACATACATTAAACACTGTATCGAATACTTAAGTCAATTACGGACTCCTGAAAATGTCCTGATGATTAAATCTTTGTCGAAAACTGGTTTTTGGGAATGATCATTAATCTTCAAAATGTTCTTGGTATATATCAATCCTCATCGCCTTTATTGAGTTACTTATTGACTTACAAACTTAGTCAGGACCACTTGGAAGTATTTTTTTCTGCGGTGAGGAGTTACGGAAGATTCAACAATAATCCAAGTGCGTTACAGTTCAAACACATCTATAAACGTATGCTTGTACGCCATGAAATTAAAGGATCACAGTATGGAAACTGTGTTGATTATGAATCTGTTTCTATCTTGCACGTAACCTGCTCACAAACTAATGAAAAAGTTGATTCTTTAGTGGAGAACGACACCGGACTTTCAACACAAAATGAAAGTAGTGATACGATCCTGTTTGAGCATAATTATTTTGATACCATGGCCATTAATCCATACATAGATAATGTAATCGGTTATATTTCAGGATTCGTGGCAAGAAGTGTATACAAAAAAATTGAGTGTGAGGCTTAGATCATATACACTTCCGTAGATTGTGCATTAGCCTTTCTTGCCATACATATTGAACAAGCCAAGATGCCAGACGGAGAGGACTATATTTTTTATACCGTTACAAGCGATGCGCACATGCGTACATCAAGTTTGGTTTGAAAATTCAATGGGCATAGGCGTAGTTTCTCCAAAAACAAAAGGGGTTAAAGACAATTTGAAAATGTAAACATTTCACACAAACTAAAATATTGAAATGGTGTCCCACTAGTAGTTCAATCATCTTGACATTAAAAATGTGCTGATTAAAGTTAGTTAAGTAATTTTGGTTATTGAAGAAGAGACACCTAACACAAGAGCTGAAAGTTATTAGTGCCATTTACTGAAATAAAGTTTATTGTTAAAGTATGAGTGTTTTTAACCAAGAAAAATAATGCATTTTTGAATGTAAATAAATAAAACATATTTATTGTATAAAAAAAAGTTTAATTACTAACTATACATATACATATATACACATACACACGTAAGAAATTAAATTACTAACAGTAACTTGCATTTAGGTATGATCTACTAATAAGTCATAATAAGAAAATAATTAATAAATTCTAATGAACTCGCGAAGAACGACAATTTCAAGTATTAATGTTAATTAAATCAGTCACTCCTTAAATAAACAATTTTTTGTGTAATCACCTACACGTTATCAATTAGCAGTACTACTGATTTTTAAATAAGATCAAATGATTGTACATTGTCCGAATTCTACCCTCTTTTACGCTTAAAGTTTTAGCATAATGATGAAGTCTTAACTTGAGAAATGTGGAAATTACTAAATCTATTAATTGGTTCCTATGATTGTTTAAATAATCTTGATTGAGCATGTGCTCCAGCATTGCATCTGAATTAAATATATTAGATAGTAACAACTGCTTAATTCTAACTAGTAAAAATAACCTAATGTTACTAATGTTCCTTGAAAATATTATGTTTTCATTTTGTCTACAAACTCGTTCAGCAATTAGACATATATCCCTCACACTCTTAGATGCTTTTATCAAACCACCTCTAGTTTTAATAACTTGTAATGCTGAAAGTGACTGTTCACCTACAAGTGCATTTAAGCATACCTCACACCTTAGATCATATACACTTCCGTAGATTGTGCATTAGCCCTTTATTTTGTGCCAACTTGAATGACAAAGAAAGAAACCGCAAGAGCGTTGCGCACATGCGTATTGAAGCACGCTTACAGAGGCGTGCACGTGTTAGATATGATTTTTTAAAGTACGCTCGTACGCTGTTCGAATTTGTTTACGCGTAATTATTAACCTAACTTTGTAACTTGTGTGCAATTTTACAAGTCAGAATTTGATTTTTCTTGTATTTCATATGAATAGCCATGGTCAAGTGTGTATTATGTAACAACGTTTCTTTTAAAGGAAGTACATTTTCATTTCATAGGTAAGTGTACTTAAGGAACTGCATTTAGGTTAGAACATTTTTTATATATTTTGTAGCGATAGTGAATTATTAAGAGCTTTTTAATTATTTATATACATTATAGGTTTCCAAATTGTCCCGAACGTAAGACGCTGTGGTTACAAACTTGTAAATTACCACCTACAATTAGTAGATTTGCAAAGCTATGTTCGAAACATTTTACTTGTAATGACATCCAGGTGGACAGAGCAGCAGGAAAGCGAACATTAAAATGCTCGGCAGTTCCATCTTTACATCTTGTTCGAGAAATTAAAGGGTAAGTAAAGTACCTTCATCAAGAGTAGGAAACTTTAAACACAGTTTATTATAGCTACCAAATCTTTCAACCGTCTAAGTTTTCCGTACAACAGTTTGAAACCTGTTCCTCCGAAAGAAAAATAGCCTGTGCTGATTATTTGAATCCAGGAATTTCAAATAATGAAAAAATTGACGAAACAAATACAAGTGGTAGATTGGTTGACAAAATAACTTTTGAAACTGAAAACAAGGATAAAAAATTCATCCCAAACAGAAATTGGGTGTGAAGTTAAAGTTTCTACTAAAAGGTACAATTTAGAAATTTCCTACTAATTTGTATGCAAACATTCTAAAATGTTTTAGGTCGTTGTTTGATAGTAAACATCATGGTGCTAAAAAAGTAAAATGTGGAACCCAACATATTTAGGATGCATTCAAGCTGCACATTTGGAATCTCCCGACGAAGAAAAAGATACTGGGAATATGCTATGACTAAAGTAGAACAACAAAGAAAACAAATAAAAGTACTGAAGCAAAGTAATAAAAGAATGAAGTTACGATTACAATCTTTCAGAGACTTGTTAACCCATCTAAATGAAAAAAATTGATTAGCGATGATGCACAAAAAATGCTTATGGTAAATTTTTACTTGATTAATATAAATGTTTATTAAATTAGTTGTCATTGCAGGACATGTCTAGTGACTCTTTACAAGACATAATCAAAAGAAAATTAAAAAATCCTGGAAAAATATTTTCACCTGCATTAAGGAGTTTCGCGCTGACTCTGCAATTTTACTCTACGAAAGCGTATAATTATGTACGTAAGTCATTTAACAATGTACTTCCCCATCCAGCAACACTACGCAAATGGTACTAAGTTATTGATGGTAAGCCAGGATTTACCAAAGAAGCTTTTAATGCCCTTAAATTAAAAAGCTCTGAAGGAAAAGATGTTATTTGTAATTTAGTTATGGACGAAATGTCTATAAGACAACAAATTGAATGGGATGGGAATAATTATCATGGCTTTGTTGATATTGGAACAAACTATTATATTGATTCTGATTTTCCTCCAGAAGCAAAAATGTATTGGTGTTTATGTTAGTTGCGCTAAACAACAACTGGAAAATACCTGTAGGTTATTTTTGATACAAAGTTTTTCGGGCCAGGAACGTGCTAATTTAGTTACGCATTGTTTAAATCTTTGTTACGAAAATCAAGTTAAAGTAACATCATTGACATTCGACGGTGCTGCAGTAAATCTTGCGATGTGTACTGCTTTAGGCGCATCATTCGATTTGAAAATGATTTTCAGCCATACATATATCATCCCATAACCAAAGAAAAATTTTACCATATGGGACGCCTGTCACATGCTAAAATTATTAAGAAACACACTAGGTGACAAGCGGATCATTATAGATCCTGCAGGAAATCGCATTGAATGGAAATTTCTAATTTCTCTCCAAACTTTACAAGAAAATGAAGGTCTTTATGCTGGAACAAAATTAACAAAACGTCATATTCAATATAAAACAGAAAAATGAATGTAAAACTTGCCGCGCAAACATTTAGTTCAAGTGTGTCGAGTGCATTATTATTTTGTGAAAAGAATTATGCCTTCCAGATTTTCAAGGGGCAGAGGCTACAGCATATTTTTGTGAAATAATAAACAATGTATTTGATTTATTAAATAGCAGAAATGTTTATTCAAAAAGATTTTAACCAATGCATTTCGGAAAAACGATTACATCTTACAGTACATACATTAAACACTGTATCGAATACTTAAGTCAATTACGGACTCCTGAAAATGTCCTGATGATTAAATCTTGTCGAAAACTGGTTTTTGGGAATGATCATTAATCTTCAAAATGTTCTTGGTATATATCAATCCTCATCGCCTTTATTGAGTTACTTATTGACTTACAAACTTAGTCAGGACCACTTGGAAGTATTTTTTCTGCGGTGAGGAGTTACGGAAGATTCAACAATAATCCAAGTGCGTTACAGTTCAAACACATCTATAAACGTATGCTTGTACGCCATGAAATTAAAGGATCACAGTATGGAAACTGTGTTGATTATGAATCTGTTTCTATCTTGCACGTAACCTGCTCACAAACTAATGAAAAAGTTGATTCTTTAGTGGAGAACGACACCGGACTTTCAACACAAAATGAAAGTAGTGATACGATCCTGTTTGAGCATAATTATTTTGATACCATGGCCATTAATCCATACATAGATAATGTAATCGGTTATATTTCAGGATTCGTGGCAAGAAGTGTATACAAAAAATTGAGTGTGAGGTATGCTTAAATGCACTTGTAGGTGAACAGTCACTTTCAGCATTACAAGTTATTAAAACTAGAGGTGGTTTGATAAAAGCATCTAAGAGTGTGAGGGATATATGTCTAATTGCTGAACGAGTTTGTAGACAAAATGAAAACATAATATTTTCAAGGAACATTAGTAACATTAGGTTATTTTTACTAGTTAGAATTAAGCAGTTGTTACTATCTAATATATTTAATTCAGATGCAATGCTGAGCACATGCTCAATCAAGATTATTTAAACAATCATAGGAACCAATTAATAGATTTAGTAATTTCCACATTTCTCAAGTTAAGACTTCATCATTATGCTAAAACTTTAAGCGTAAAAGAGGGTAGAATTCGGACAATGTACAATCATTTGATCTTATTTAAAAATCAGTAGTACTGCTAATTGATAACGTGTAGGTGATTACACAAAAATTGTTTATTTAAGGAGTGACTGATTTAATTAACATTAATACTTGAAATTGTCGTTCTTCGCGAGTTCATTAGAATTTATTAATTATTTTCTTATTATGACTTATTAGTAGATCATACCTAAATGCAAGTTACTGTTAGTAATTTAATTTCTTACGTGTGTATGTGTATATATGTATATGTATAGTTAGTAATTAAACTTTTTTTATACAATAAATATGTTTTATTTATTTACATTCAAAAATGCATTATTTTTCTTGGTTAAAAACACTCATACTTTAACAATAAACTTTATTTCAGTAAATGGCACTAATAACTTTCAGCTCTTGTGTTAGGTGTCTCTTCTTCAATAACCAAAATTACTTAACTAACTTTAATCAGCACATTTTTAATGTCAAGATGATTGAACTACTAGTGGGACACCATTTCAATATTTTAGTTTGTGTGAAATGTTTACATTTTTCAAATTGTCTTTAACCCTTTTGTTTTTGGAGAAACTACGCCTATGCCCATTGAATTTTCAAACCAAACTTGATGTACGCATGTGCGCATCGCTTGTAACGGTATAAAAATATAGTCCTCTCCGTCTGGCATCTTGGCTTGTTCAATATGTATGGCAAGAAAGGCTAATGCACAATCTACGGAAGTGTATATGATCTAAGTCAGCAACGCGCTAATGACTATTGATATTCATTTAGAGAAATATCCCTTCTTATACATTGATATAATTATCCCGTATTTTTGACACACTAAAAGGTAACTAATTAGGGTTTGTGAAATGCATAATACAACTATACAACATAAAAAGCCTGTCTAAATAAATCTACTAGTTTGTAACAAAATAATACTACAACAACAATAGGTATGTTATTGTAAGTCAATAAGAGGATTATATTTTGTGTCTAACAAAGAAAAAAACCTAAAAACAACTAAATCAGCATAAACATAAGTAAATAGGCACTTAAACCGTAGTTATTTTGAAACGTTAGTTGCACAATTGATGATGACTAACTATACGTACCTTCCCAATGATGCATGAACGCAACGCATATATTTTCGGGTCTCTATGCTTTTATCTAAGAAAATATTAAAATTTTGTATGTATGTATAAGTAATCTATAAGTATTAAGTAGTGAAATCTTAAACAATGACGGCTAAATTTGAAACATTATAGAAGAAAATAGAGACCAACGTTTATATGTGTATTTTTTACCTTAATTAAATTCGTTGTAACTTAGTAACAACAAAATAGATTCTTAAACAAAAATGTTTTTTGGCAACTGTGATCTTTGTTTTTAATATAATCTTCACGAATTTTTATTAAAAAATATTTGCGGGGCAAAAAAATATGAAGTATAGTTGATGCGTTAACGCAACGTTGCGAGGAAATGGGTTAAGTTAACGTTGTGCTTCATAGGTTTCGTAGTAAAAATGTCTAAGACAAATGTTTATTGTTGCGTTCCGGGATGCAAATCCCTTGCTAAAAAGTGTCCCAATGTTTCATTTCATAAATTTCCACAGAGTAGGAAAGAAAAAGTTGTTAATTAATTTGGCAGTGAACTTGTGGATCGAAGAAAAATGTGGATTTTAAAGTTGAAAATGGGGAAAACTGTTACTCCGTCGATGCTTGTGTGTTCTCTACACTTTAAAAATAATGATTTTATTAAACGTAAGTATACTTAACAAATTACATATAGATTATTATTGTGGATTGTCTAATTCTCAATAATAGAATTAACCTGCAATAACGTCAAACAACAATGCACGGTTTTGTTAATGTATGGATTATTATTATAATTAGGTGCAACGCAAGACCCTGTTCAGCGGAGACGTTTAAAAAACAATGCAGTTCCATCTCTGAATTTACCTGTGGGACGTCATGATCGAGGTGCAAAACATATCCCTACAATTAAAAGAAAAGCTAGAAGAGGTTGTTTAATTGAAAATAAAACAAAGCCGGAAAACATAAGTGTATTGGTGAATGACGGTGCATCCTGTGACAATTCACATTCATTAAAAAACTTTCTTGGACTTTAGTGTGCAAATTATTATCGATTGCACTTGAAATTTTTATACAAAAACCAACGTGTTTGTGTTGTCGTGTGAGATTTTATTCGCATTATAAATCATCACTAACTGTTAAATTTATGGTTGGCATTACTCCAGCTGGTCTTATAAGTTTCGTGAGTAAACCATTTGGTGGAAGGGCATCAGATAAAACAATTTTTGAGCAAAGCGGATTAATTACCAAATTAGAAAAATTCAGCAATCATGGTTGACAAAGGGTTTTTAATTGACGACATGTGTGCTAAATTTAATATTAAATTGTATAGGCCTCCATTTTTACAACATAGGAAGCAATTAACAGAAAAGGAACCATGTTTTAATAATGAAATCGTTGCTGCAAGAGTTCATGTAGAACGTATGAACCAGCGTATTAAAATATTTAAATTTTTAAGTTGCCGAGTACAATGGTCACTTGTAGAATATATCGAAGAAATTTTTTTATTGCTTGCGCTATAAGTAATCTTTCCTCTCCAATTTTAGCAAACGACAAATTTATGTAAATGATAAGATATCCAATGTAAATTTATTGTGCATTAATTACAAATAGGGGAGGTCCGGCTACAGTGGCCATGCTGGTACAGTGGCCACTTCTTCGTAAAATATTAGTGAAATATCCGACAACACTGACATCTGGTTTGTGTGTATAGGTACCTTTAAGGATTATTTTCAACGATCGATGATTCAGTTGTTGCTAAGTATAGTAATGAAACACGTGAATTTTCTTTGTGTGCAGTCAATACTTATTATTTAATATACATTTAAAGTGTTCCCTGAATAAACTTAAAAGTTGTTTTTGTACTTTGCAGTTAATAGGTGTAAGTGTCATCCTTGAAGATATTATCTTCATACTCGAAAAGGTAAGAAATTTAATTTTAATATATTTTAGGTTACGATGTTTGATAAAGTGCGATTTGCGAACAGTGGCCACATTTTTAAGCATGCAGTGGCCACTGCTTTTCATATTTTAAACCAGTGGCCACTGCACACTTAAAAAATGTGGCCACTGCTTTTAATATTTTTAAACCGATTGGCATATTATTATTGAAATTGTTAAAACAAATATAGTTATAATCATCATAATGTTACTAGTCATTTATTATTATATCGTTATCGTTGTTAAATAGGTACCGGTTTCAATCGGTTTTATATTTGGTTGCGTCAGTTTTTATATCAATTGTTAGTAGTAGGCAGGTATTAAGGGCATGTTCACATTACAGCTATATTTGTCTCTTTCAGAGGTTGCAGTAATGCCACGAAAAGGTTTAAAAATACTGGCATTGGAAAACCAGTGAAGAGACCATGAAAATGCAGTATATGCAGTTTTTGAAAGCGGGTTTTCTACCAAAAGAGCTGCCATTAATTTCAATATTCCTCGCACCCTACGAAGATATATAAAAAATGTAGGGAATCCAGAGAAAACATAAATTGAATAATCCCAATTTAGAAGGTAGTCCACGCATGTGCCCAAATTATACAGTCCGAAAAATTTTTTCTAGTGAAGAGGAGCAGCAATTGTGTAGATATCTGAAAACTATGGCTAATTTACATCACGGTTTGACGCCCAAAACTCCCGTAAATTGGCCTATGAGTTGGCAATTGCTAATAAAAAAAATATTCCGACACCTTGGAGCGAAAATCAAACTGCGGGAAAAGACTGGTTTACGGGATTTATCAAGAGGAACAAAGACATTGCTATAAGAACAGCGGAAGCAACTTCTCTGGGAAGGGCTATGGGCTTTAATAAACCAGTGGTTGATAAATTTTCATGAACTTAAAGGGGCTTATAGAAAATATAAACTAAATGCCTGTCAAATCTACAACGTCGACGAAACAGCATTAACGACAGTGCAAAATCCCGGAAAGGTTTTAGCTGCTAAAGGCCAAAGGCAAGTGGGACAGATCACTTCAAGCGAAAGGGGTACACTCGTAACGATGGTGGGAGCTATAAACGCTATGGGCAATACCATTCCTCCATTACTAGTGTTTCCCCGCAAGTATTTCAAACACCATATGATCAAAATTCGCCACCGGGAACTATTGGAGCGGCTTCTCCGTCCGGCTGGATTACATCCAATATCTGCGTTTAATCACTTCATCAATCATGCTAAACCATCTGCGGATGCTCCTGTACTTTTAATCATGGATAACCATGAAAGCCACATATCGCTGGCAGTTATAGAAAGGCTCGACAAAATCATGTGAAATTACTAACACTTCCGCCGCACACCAGCCATAAACTACAACCGTTGGATAAATGCGTGTATGGTCCTCTGAAAAATATTATAGCAACGCTTGTCAAACTTGGCTGCTTAATAATCCCGGGAAAAGGATTGTAATTTATGATATTGCTGAGCTTTTAGGGGTTGCATATCCACTGGCATTTTGTGCGAAGAACTGCATATCTGCTTTTAAAGAAACGGGCATTTTCCCTTCAATAATATGATATTCAGTGACGACGATTTTATGGCTTCAAAAGTAACTGACATTCCTGAGATGGACCCCAACTTAAAACTAGTTTAGAGAACCCCAACCTAACGCCAGTTTTGAAGAATTCCAACCAAGTACCAGTTGCGGAAAAACATGAAACCAGGTTTAAACACTCAAGAAAAAGAAGCTGTTTCAGAGGAGACTGTTGATTCTGACATTGAACCTGGACAGGACATAACAGTGCAAAAGGAAATGATTGAACAGAAGACACCGGAAAAGGAATTTATACCTCCAGAAATTGTACAGCCTTATCCAACAGTTAAAGAAAATAATAATACAAAGATTCCCAGAAAAGGGAAAAGAAATCGACGGAGGTATTGACGGATACCCAATTTACGAAAGATTGAAATTTGAAAACTATAATAAAGCATCTAAGCTGAGAAAAACAACGCAGCTGAGGTTAAGCGCAAATGTTTAGACGAGAATAGACATCAATTAATTGTTAAAAAGCCCAAACTACGAGAGATTGTCGATGTATCGAGCTCTGAGGAAGATGATTTGAACTTATCTGATTTAACAGACTCCGATGATGTTGATTGGTTTGAAGAAACTGATGATATCGTAAAGGATTCTAAAGATCTAAGTGACATTAGCGCACAATCCTTTGTCTTAGTCAAGTTTCCTACAAAAAGACTTGCAAATATTACGTAGGCAAGGTGTTAAAGAAAATTAGTAATCAAGAGTATGAAATTAATTTTCTACGAAAGAAAGGAAATGCGTTCGTTTTCCCAATCGTTGAAGATGCAAGTATTGTTTTCCTTAAAGACATAGAATTGCACTTACCTGATCCAAATTTATCCGGAGGAACGGCCAGAACAAGCACGACTTACAAATTTGCCATTGATATGTCTTTGTACAATGTCAATTAATCTTTGAAAATCATTTAGTTGTATCTCTTTTTTGCATTTAGTAATGTAATATCCACTTAAAATTATTATAGGTATTTTTAAAGCAATGGTTGTATATATTTATTTTGTTAATCCAATTTTCTTGTTAATTTCTAATTAGGGAACAGTGGCCACCCAACTCTTACAACATAGGGCCACTGTACCCTACATGGAGGGTACAGTGGCCATTTTGTATATACTTACATAAACAAATTTTACTCAAAAATGACAGGAAATATTTGAGTTTTAGTAGTGAATAGTTAATATTGAAAGTGTTATGAATGATCCTAAGCAAATAGATATACAAAATTTATACAAGACTCAAAGTTTGAAGACAAAACATGAAAAGGTGGCCACTGTAGCCGGACCTCCCCTACTTGAGAACATTTTCTGACTTAAGGGTCCTATGCAGTCATTTCTATTACCATGCTAACTTTATAATAAGATTGTGCCTTTATTTTTTCATTGTAAGAGCTAAAATTGGTTAGGTAACGTACAACTTTGTTGTCTATTACCTTATTACGTCTGATTTAATTTTAATTTGATCAACTTGATACAATCTTTAAAAAACGATAAATCTTTATAATAAGATTACATGAAAAGTATACGTTCTTAAAAATTCAATTTTTGGTATTACATGTTACATAATAAACTCTACAATGGTATTAAAAAAAATTTGCTTGAAAGTGTATAGACGAGCTGGAATTAATTAATTAAATATTGAAAATTGGCAACCAACATTACAGAAAGTATGAAAAATCAGGGCCTTGTTGGCATGATTTACAACAGCTTACTGAGATAACAATAGGTATATATAATCCCGTATAATCCTTGAGTTGGGTTCTTTACCACTGGGCCCAGGTAGAAAGTCCCAAAGACCGCACAATTTTTTCAAGTTAGCATTTATGTATTTTGTTTCGTGCATAAAAGTTGCGATTACTTCAGTTACGCTTTATCCTTGTTTTTATATTATAAAGGACGTGATTAATAAACAGTGAGTTAATTATCTTGTGTGTGCGCGTGGGTGTGTGTGTGTATGTGTGTATCGATGTGTGCGTAAATTGAGTGATACCAAAATATACTTTACATTTTGTTATAAAATGGGTCTTCATAGTAAAACTAACAAAACCTGTGGAGCACAGCGAAAAGCAAAAAGAATCTTGCAAAAGAACGTTGGAAGAAACGAACGTAAGTAGGTTTTCAAAAAAAAAAGATACTTAGAAGGGTCTCTCAAATAGTAATAAGTACCGTTGGAATGATGTTTCACGTAAAGCACTGAACAGAACGTTCAAACACGACGCACATATAAAATGTCTTTATTTAAAAGACAAAAACAATTTTCGCAGTATTCTTATTGTAGTCATTATATAAATCATCTTTTGTTTCATATTGCTACAATTTACCATTTCCTTTAAACCTATTTTCTTTCAAATTAAAGAGAAAAAACGGTACTTTACTTCAATTTGAGTAACCTGCTTATTTCAATTAAATTTTGATATCTAAAATGTAAAAATATTTACAGCAAAGACCAAGCACAAACACATCAACGTCCAGGAATAGATGATACAGAATCACATCAATTAGATATGGAATTTGAAGTTCCTCCAGAGACGTCACACAATTTGTATGGAAGACGCATAATATCTATTAACCATTTGTGGCAAGGTTTAATGAAACTGAAGCATTCTGGTTTTGGATGTGACTTTACGACCTCCAAATTATTTCTGAAAAACGTAGTGGTCTTTCAAGCACATTCTACGTAAAGTGCCAAGTATGTCACTACCAAAGTAACTTCTCGACACACTCTGCGGAGGAAGTAGACGTAAATAAGGCCTCTATTTGTGGAGCATACTCTGTTGGTATAGGTTATACGCAGTTAGCAGAGTTGTTTGCCGCAATGGATATACCATATATGTCGTCACATACATTTGCCTTGCATGAAGAAAATGTCCAATCTGTCATTAAGCAAACCGTTCATGAAGAAATTGTGCAAGCCGGTAAAGAAGAAGCAAATCTAGCAGTTGCAAACGGAGATGTTGATGACAACGGTGTTCCACTAATTACCGCAATTGTGGACGGTGCTTGGAGTAAGCGTTCTTATAAAACTAATTACAATGCTTCCTCTGGTGTTGCATGCATTATAGGAGCACAAACCAAAAAAATATTGTACGTAGGTGTGAAAAATAAATTTTGCAGAGCATGTCAGAAGCAAAATAACAATAAGGGAACGTCGCTTTAAAAAACCACAAATGTTTTAAAATTGGCATGGAACATCAACTTCGATGGAATCAGCAATAATTTTAGAGGGTCTAAAAAGTTCCTTAAGTACCCACGGCATTAAGTATGCTAAAATTATTGGGGATGGTGATAGTAGTATGACTAGAAACATTCGTGTCGCCAAACCATACGGACCAAATTTTTGTCGAGAAGATCGAATGTAAAATCATTTACTGCGAAATTTCTGCACTAGAATTAGAGATTTAGGAAAAACTCCTAAGTTAAATCCTAAAATTAAGTATTTTTACAAAATAATATTCTTCGTTTCCGCACCGCAATAGTAAGTGCCGCTAAACACAGAATGTCCGAAAACGTTCCTAATTATATAAAGATTCAAAATTTAAAGGAAGACATTATAAGTGGTCCTAAACATATTATGGGATGCCACGATGGTTGCGTCAATTTAGAGGGACAGTATAAATATTATTGTAGAGGGCCTAAGTATGGAGAAGAAAACTTGCATAATTTATTTGTTCAAAGTAGCATTAGTGACGAGTTTGACAGAATAGTCCATAGAATTGCTAACCATACTGCCAGTTTATTAATCAACTCCCATACAAACGCTGCAGAGAGCTTTAACAGTCAGGTTAACAAAACGATAGGCAGCAAAAGAATTCATTTTAGTTTAAAAGGCAGTTACGAGTATAGATGCTATGCCGCGGCTTTAAACTACAATAAGAAATCATTTGTATTAAATGTTCAAAACAATTAAACAGAAGTGTGGTTGGTTATTACACAAATAAGTATTTTGAACATTTTGGTACCGTTGCACCTGCTAAAAATCTCGTAAACGGCAAAGAGAAATTTCGTTAGAGGATGCGGATTATGGAACATGTGATGTTGCGGATGATGATAAATGTGGTCAAGAGTACAATGATTTAAAAACTAAGTTTTTGTTTACATTAAATGCGGTAGATATAGACGATGTAGAGATGAATACAAGAGGACAATCTTCAAACCCGCAATGGTTTCGCGAAAAATCTATCCGTCTTACTGCCAGCAACTTTGGTAGAATATGTAATATGAGACCGATGACATCTACTGTTGCCACTGTGAAATCGATTTTATATGCAAACAAAATTGCTGCTAAATCATTAGATTATGGTGTTGTAAACGAGCAAAAAGCAATTAATGAATTTTGTTTAATATTTAATAAAACAATACAACCATGTGGTTTGTTTATAGACCAAAATTATAAATATTTAGCTGCTTCGCCTGATGGACTAGTTTTAGGAGAAAATGCAATAATAGAAGTGAAATGTCCATATACTGCTCGTGACCTTAAAATTTGTGAAGGGATTCAAAAAAATTATTACCTATTTATATATTGATATAAATGATGAAATAAAACTAAAGAAGAATCATGCTTATATGCATCAAATACAAGGGCAGTTACGAATAACTCGGAGATCCTTATGTTATTTTATTATATACACATCGAAAGACCTTGTATGTATAGATGTACCAAAAGACACTAGTTTTTGGGAAAATATGTGCCCAAAATTAGAAAAATTTTACATTTCCGCACTTTTGCCAGAAATTATAGATCCTCGCGTCAGTCGTAATCTTCCACTTAGGAATATTTTAACTAAAGATCTTTAAAGTATTGCTGGTATTAGTTTGTAATATTAATTTGTTTCTAATTCAGGTCTGTGAAGTTGGCACTTCCACATGTGAATTTTTGGGAAAAATGCAGCATTCGTTTGCCCATGTTTACTCAGAGAAAACTTATGATTGTCCACATTCCGCAAACTTTTTATCCGGAGAAAACATTTATTGATGAAAAACTAAAAATTAAAAATCAACTTAATCCCCTCTATATTGTTTGTCTATGTTTGTCCAAGAAAATTTTTCGTTTTCCAACCCTCTAAAAATTTTTATGTGAATAAAATACGATACTAATCACAAAAAACAGTAATGCATTTGTCGGTTACTAATACACAAAAGATCGATTTTTACCGGGTAAGTTCCAATAAAATTATCTGATTATAAAACAACCTCGTGTGTATTATACAAGATTAGTTGTATGATTAGAAATGATGTACATTCTTAGATGAAAGAGTAATTTCGGAACTGAAGCAAGGTCAATCTATAAGCATATAATATAAGAGCAAACAATATAGCGTGAAAAAGTTGTTTTTTTTGATTTTTAATCAAAAATGTTTTTTTCGCATAAACAGTTTGTGGAAGGTGGCCAAACAAAAGTTATACCTCGGCCAACAAATGCCATATTTTTTTTTTAAAAAAAGCACGTAGAGGTGTCAACTTTGCAGATCATTCTAATTGAGGAATTATTTATGCGGTATAATGATGAGGAGATTTATTTGTAACGCAATGAAAATACTACGTGGTTTATAGGTGTGTGTCGAATGTGTCTTGCTGTCCTGTTGTGAATTTCTTGTAGTTATGTTTGCATTGCGTTTTTGTTACAATAAATGTCATGTAAAATAATAAGTAAATTGTTCTTATTGTTTTCTGTTTTCGTGTGCGCAACATTATCAATCGATATTTGTAAAACAATTTATATATATTTGCATGCGGTCTGACTTGTAAATGATCGAAATAAAAAAACAAATAATAAAAAATATTTCAAAGGATAATATCTCATTACCCCATTTCGAGTGATTTTCTTAAAAGCTGCCTTTCTTGAAACATTCATTGCAATTATTAAGTTACGTCATTGTTCGTAAATTTCTAGAAACGTTTATTTATCTTTGATGACGCAAATTATAAGATAGGATTTACTCTACCATACATTTCCTTTTAAGGTAGAACCATATGTAAAAATTAGGATTAAAAATTAATTAGCATAATTATATAATTGTAGCTGCTGTAGATAAGTTTTGTTACCAATATAATGCATATTGAAATTAAATATACATTCTGTTAAAATGCATTTTATAAAGATCTTTACTATCCTTATTTATTTACTTTCGGTAATGGGATTATATGGGTTTTAGTGGTTTACAAGGACCTCCCATGGCGAAAAACGTCAGTAAATTTTAAATAACTTTAGGTATTGTGGGTTGCATATTAAAAAATCACGATTTTAGTTTCACTGCATAGGACCCTTAATGAAAAAAGTTAAAACACCTACGTTATTGTTTTTGATACTGCATGTAAAAGATGTACAAAATATTTTTGTTTTGTTTTAAATAACAAATCTTTACAAAAATGATAATCAAAATTCACGGGAAGTATTAACATACTTTGAATGAATGATGAATGAAAATGTTTCATCTTCGAACTTGAGGTAATCAAGTGTTGGCAACACATCACATAATGACTTTGTACTTCCTACAAAAAGTAAATATAATACATACGAATATGAGATGTCTTGAATAGTTACCTAAATATGGGCATTTTATCTCCAATAATGCGGAGGGTTTGTCATCATTAAATATAATTCCGTCAGGTGTGTATCCTAACCAAGGATTAAAATAAGAAATTATTAAACCCATTTCCTTTACACAAAAACCAGTTTTTCTGCAAAAAACTTGCCTTGCATTTCTTTCTTCTGCAATTCCATGCCTAACATATTTATTTGAGAAAGGTTTAGGATCGAAATAAGCTTTAACTTTGTTACTCTAATTTTTTCTTTTATAAGTATATATTTCATAAACCCTGCTTCCAGTCATGCGATATTTCCTCTGGTCCATCCATTGAAGCTGTGAAGAATGAGTTTTTGGGCAATTTCTAGTGGATCAGTATCACCAAATTTTTTAATACTTTTTCACAATCATGAATATTGAAATTTTGCATCTCCAACGTTAAAATTGATTGGTAGCTGTTATTTAATACGTTCGTAATATACAGCTCCTCATTATCTGTAACGTTTGTATTATGTAACGTAGGTAATGAAGACACTCGTCCCATTCTACAATGTCAAACAAATTGTAAAACATCGTATCAAATATAAATGAGGATATAATTATACCTATGCAAATAAAGTGCTGATTGTTTTAATAAATTCATGTTAACTTGAATGTGTTCTTTATTTTTGGTGTCCAAATTTAATTGGACTTGTTTTTTAACTTTCTTCTTAAAGCATGGCATGTTTGTAATATTCACCGCTTTGTAATTTTCTTTGCACCGATTCTTTTGAACAGACCAAATGCATTGCAAATCAGTCTGTGAAATTTCCACTAATTTATCTAAAGGCGTTCTAAAAATTAAATAATTATAGTCTTGAAATGTTTTTATAATTTAGCAAGTTTATACTTAGTACAAAATAATAATGTTGCAGATATATGCTTGCATTTTCCAGACTTCCCCGCTTTGCAAGAACATTCTATCGACAAAACATTCGCTTTATTGTCTTCAATTTTAAAGGAGCCACTTATTGAATGTGGCAAATTGTTTAGAGCACTAGTCTGAAGACACAGCGAAGAAATATTAATTTTATCCTGGGATTTTCCAGTCACTCCACATAGTATATGTCCAGCATTCAAAACTTCTTCGCCCTCATATACACGCCTTGAGTGTTTATTACCCTCTAGGTAATTAAAATAATCGATTATTGAAAAATGAATAAATTCAGAATCCATAACCTGCAATATTTATACAATTTGTGTTCCCTTATAATTTCAACTATAGTCGGTTAATCTTACGGAAATATCTGCGTCAATCATACACAAAAGCCAGATAAATATAAAATAAATAACAAACTCAACAACAATTTAACGAAACTTAAGAAAAGTAAACTTAACAAAACACGTATAATCTCAAGCGCAAATAAGCAAACAATCCTACTTATAGAACTTCCATGTCGTTATGTAGGTGGCGCTACCAACTTAATTTAAATTCCCTATTATGTGTTCAAGGTCCGTACGAACAAAGCTTTCAATTTCAGAAATTATAACATCGTCAATGTTAGCAATTACGGAGGCATCTTGATATCCATTAATGATTAAAAGATTTTTAACACTTTCCGGTACTTTAATGTTCAGACTCGATTCCGCTTGTAAAAATACCGTAGAATCTCGCGTAGAATTGTATGTTGACGTCTCAGTTGACCTGTATATTTCCGATATTTTCTGAAAAAAATTGCACAAACAGTATAGTCAATAACTTCTAACTTTTAATAGCAACATACCTCCATACTTTCATCAGTTTTGTCAAGAACTTTCTAATATTTCATCGATTTGATCGTATTTGATCAATTCGAAATATACTATTCTTAGTTTCTGTCCAGATGGTGTAAAACCAAGGTAAAACCATCTAAAACAAATAAAACGAAATAAAACATTCATAAAATAAAATCCGTTTTTACGTTGTCTACCTAGATCTAGATACCATGATAAAACGGATAAAAATAAAGAACCGTAAAGAACCAATAATGATACTACTTTTTTTTCAGTAAGGCTATTTTGAAATACATATTTGCAAAAACCAACCTTTTACTTTATTATCTTTGCTTTATCAATACCCGTCAACTTCAAGTAGAAAAAAATTTTAACTAATTTTTGTAGAATTTCCTATTTCGAGTATTAGGTAGGCTGCAAATACAATTTTAACTAATTCTTTATTTTTTGTAAAACAGTCACTTCCTTATTGACAATTATTAAATGGAATAATTTAAATCAAATAGCAAATATACGAGCAAATATAGATCGGTGTATCATAGTTTTTTGCATAGCTTTTCAAATAGGTATAACGGTAATTAAAGATAGGTACGATAGAAATTGGTGTATTTAGCATTATTTCTTAGCTAGCGCATCGAAATGACTCACCTCGTGACTCACTCACATTCCAACTGCATCACTATTCGGCAGTTTTGCGCAATTAAATACAAAAGAGATACAAAGTTTTCGTAACTTATATTAATTTCAATAATGTAGTACTTACCTAATTGTTATATCTATTTATTACATAATATTACACACACAATTAAATGGTAAGCCTCGTCATAAGCTTACTGAAATTTGTATACGAGTATACAAACTAACACTACCCGAATCCGAGAACCGAACCTTGTTGAAAGTTTTTACGCGGTTTTAGTTCGTTTTATTATATGGCAACACCCTAACACTTCAACTATTTCCAATAATACCACTAATTCCAAGACTAATTCCTCCACTAATACCACACATTTCACTAATTCCAACAGTAATTCTACTAATTCCATTAGTAATTTCAGTAATTCTGCAATTAATTCCACTAATTCACTAGTAATTCCAGTAATTCCGAGACGCTGTACACCAAAATTCCACCGTGGTTTACCCCTCGGGTTACAGTTAATATCAATTCTTTCTTTAAAAAAAATTACCTCAGTAATATCAACTTTAAAAAAAAACTTTTTTTTTTAAATTTGTTTTAATCAATTTAAGTTGTTTCTTGTAATTGTTACATTTTTAGTTAAACGAAAGATTAAATTGCGATAAGCAAAAAACTGTAAAATAAAATTCAAAATGTCAAATTACGCAGACTTAAACGGCTATAGGTATATAATAGGCGTGTTTTTTAATTGCTAGAGCAGTTGTGCGAGTACTCGAACAATATAAAACCCGTTTTATAATTCGTTTGGTGCACGCGTATTGCGTTTTATAATTCAAGTAAATTTGTTCAAACAAGCGTTCGAGCAATCGCTACATGCACCGTGTGAGGAGGTGGTGTGTTAAATTAGAACAAAATTAATTCATCAACATAACCTAAAAAAGTAATACTTATAAGAAAGATTAAAGTTTGTGTAATTTTAAAATGGATCGATATACTTGTTTTTACTGCAAAGTGCAAACTGAAAATACGGATGGAGAAAGCTGGAACGTAATTATCGCCCATGATTGCTTAAATGGCGAAAATGTAGCTGTTGATGATAATCACGTAGTTTATTTAGAGAAAGGTATGTAAAGTATAACATTATTATTTATTATTTACTGTATCTATTATTTATATACTAAAATATACCTATTGATAGATATCAGTCATGAAGATGTACAAACTGAAACGGAATTTGTTGTGGAGGAAGACGACCAAAATACCACTCAATCTGGAGGTGTCCAGTGGCCTAACGAAGCTGTTTTATTACTCCTACATGAATATGAAGAAAACAAAAGTGCTTTAGAGAAAAAGAACTCTATGAAAAAACATATTTGGATAAAAATAGCTAACAAAATGAAGCTTCAAACTTATTCATACAGTTGGGACCAATTGCAAAACAAGTGGAAAAGTTTGCTTCGTACGTATAAATCAATCAAAGATCACAATAATTCTACAGGCCGAAATAGAAAAAATTGGCCTTATATTGATAAGATGAATGATATAATGGCTAAAAACCCGACCATCGAACCACCTATAGTGGTACACAACGGCATAAGTAGTTGTAGTAGTGGTGAGGCTAAGAGCCCAGCATCTATAGCAGCTTCAGAAGACTTAGGCGACTCTGTTACTCCAAGAAGTAGTAGAAACCCTACACCAGACAGAGGTAATAAGTAGTAGTAATCATTATAAAAATAAATTTTAAAATTACATAGGAGGAACATTAGGTGTAAGTACTTCACGAAAGAGAAAACATACAACTCAGTCAAATGCAATCGCTGAACTCTTGGATCAGAATGAAAGACATCACGTTGAAGACATGCAAGAAAAGCGTAGGTTTAATGATTTGCTGGAAATTCTGATCAACAATGTAAATAAAAACTAATTTTTTCTTAAAGGCCTTTATTTATAAACTGTTAACAATGTTATTTCTTTTAAAACACCATTTTTATTAGTCTGGCGGATTTCAACAGATTCTACATGTTCATTATCTTCATTATTTCCATTATTAAAATCATCTGCACTTACGTCTTCTATAAAAATACATAAATTGTGTAATACACATGCTGCCATAATAACAACTGGTAAATACATTGTGTTATGCATTTCAAGGTACAATAAACGTCGCCACCTTCCTTTTAATAGACCAAACGATCTTTCGATAACAGACCTTGCTGATGCATGAGAAGTGTTATATTGCATTTGCTTTCTAGTAAGATGACCATTGTCTTTAAATGGTACTAGTAAATGTTCACTCAGAGAATAAGCAGAGTCCCCTAATAAGTGTGAATTAAATGGAAAGTACTGCTCTTCACTGCAGCGTTGTAACATTCCAGATTTTAAAAATACACGTGCATCATGTGTTGATCCTGGGTAGCCCACAAAACAGTCTTTCCTATTTATATAGGCTATCCCATTTTTATTCGGCGACTTAATATCTATATGGCACCCATCTATAGCTCCCAACACGTTAGGAAAGTGATATTTGTTCTAAAAAGAATGTTTAATTGGTATATTTAATATTACTTATTAGTAAATTTAACTTACATAAAATTCTTCGATAATTACACGAGTTCGATTCTCTTCTGGCCATTTTATTAAATCTACAGCTAATTCGTTCAAAATCTTACATATTCTAACAACATAAACAAATACCGTACTTTTTGTAACATCAAATCTGTCTGCAATTGATCTATAAGCAGAAATTATTACACATTGTTAACAAAATATGTACCTATATACAATTACCTATAACTTTCTTGTCCTGCTAGCGTCCAAATTGTGACCAAACACTGCAAAGTAGGAGATTCTTGAAGGCGACCACGATGTTTTGGTTCTAGTTTTAAGGCAACCTTATTTATTAAAAAATTCATAGTTTCCCGAGTCATTCGAAAATGCGCTTTAAAGTCATCATCCAAGTAACGGTTAACTATAGTATTTTCCTGTAGCTTTGCGGTTAAGTGATTAGCGCTTAATTTCAGAAATCACATACTCTTATAGTGTTGTCCTCTTCTAACATTTTATATTATACCTACCTAAAATATTGGGCAAGTCTAATCGCCTCGAGCAATAAACTCATAAACAACACCATTAAGTATTGTTTGGTGACAATGGAATAATGAGCTCCCTTTTGTTCAAATGTAAACTTTTAAATAAGAAGTCAGGGGTTCTAAACCATTTATTTTTTATAATTGTTACATTATATTGATATCTCCTCATTACCACATTCATCGTAATCAATAAAGAAGAACGTTCTTGCAACGAGTGGCCGAAGCGACGTCTAATTGCTTTATTTATTCTAATAATAACAATAACAAGCTCATTAGTGATAAGGGAAAATGAAAATAACATTCCTAGCCAATTGCAATTTTAATGACGAATACCTATGTAGAAATTTTAAGTACCACTGACTTTCACAAATATTGAAGCATACAGTTTGCAAGTGGAAATCCTAATCACTTAACCGCAAAGCTACAGCGAAAATACTATAATTCCGTATAACCATAGACACGTTCATGTATTTTACGTTGTGTTATAATTTTTGTAATCAAATTTAACGTTTTACGCCTTTTTATTCCTTTGTTAACCATATAAGCGATGAGCTTGTGCAAGAAGTAAACAAAGCGTCGAGGAATTTAAACACATATTACTAAAAAATCTAGAAACTTTGTGTTGGTTTATATTTTCAAAATAATTGTACGACTTGCATGTATTTTTTAAACTTTTGAGGTTATGAGCAACTAATATGACAGTGTTGCATTTGTCGTTTTTTAAAACATAATTGTTCAAGCAGATGTTTCAACTCGTACGCTTGTTCGAGCATAAAGTGCTAGAACAGCTCGTGCAATTAAAAAACACGCCTAATGAGAAGCAAAGCGAGACCTGGCGGAATTTTGTCAAACTAACTTAACGTGAAAATTCATTAGACAGTGGACATGTAACTGAAGTCAAATTTGATGCTAGTGTGGGTTTAATTAGAGCGAAAGTTGTAGCAAGTATGAAGAAAAAATCATACCAAGTGGAGGTAAATGATTAATACTATTTAAAGTCAAACTTAATGACTAATAAATCAATTTTTTTGCAGATAAATTTAAAGCAATCAAATATTGAAAGTTTTTATTGTGAGTGTGCAAGGGGGCAATATAAATGCCATCATATTTGTGCAGTTTTGCTCTATGCTAATAAAAACTTTAGTAAGACTGATATACTATGCCAGTGGAAAGCACCAGCATTACCTTCTGAAGGAACTGCTTCTGTTCAGGAATTATTTCCGAAACCTGAATATCGGGCAACAAACAGAGCAGTAAATGAATTAGATAGGAATTTTTTTTATAACGAACTTAAGTCACGTAATAGGTGAGAAGCTGAGAGCACTATTTTTTTGGTTCTATTGAAAGATGAAAAAGAGGTGTAAAATATAAAAAAGCAGTTTAAATGAAACCACTAATTCTAAAATGCATGTTAGGTTTTCAGGATTTTTTGGCTATTGTCTCCAGAGCAGGAAGCGACTCAAACAGATGTCAAATCCTTTGCTACAGTTTGAATCTCTCAAAAAACGAACAAGGACAAATCCAAACTAGTTTAATTTTTAAAAACTTTGAGGTGTCTAATGAAGACATTATGCATATCGCCACTTCAACATCTGGACAAAACAAAAATGCCATGTGGCACCAAATGCGTCAAGGCCGCCTCACCGCTAGTAATTTTGGAATAGTCATAAATGCTTGTAAAAAAGAGAGGTGATTATGAAATTTAATCAATTTTATGTATAATAATAAATGTTTTGTAGATATCCACCTTCTCTTTTTAAACGATTACTAGGGAAAATCAACTTGGACGGTGTAAAAGCCGTACAGTGGGGTTTGAACCATGAAGCAGCAGCTATCAAAGAATTTGAAGACAGCGAAAATGTCAAAGTTGTCGAAACTGGATTATGGCTGCACCCGTGTGGCTTTCTTGGTGCATCTCCCGATGGATTGGTGAATGATGATGGAATTATAGAAGTTAAATGCCCATATAGTCACAGAAATACAACCTTAGACGAAATACAAGGTGATAATAACTATTGTTATGATAAAAATTTAGAATTAAAACAGTCACATGTGTATTATCACCAAATACAGGGTCTTCTACACATAACTAAAAGATCTTTATGTTACCTAGTTGTATGGACGCCTACATTATTAATAAAAGTAGTCGTTCCTAAAGATGCAAATTGGTCTTCCAATTTAATAATGTTACAAAACTTTTATGTTTCACATCTTTTAAATAAATTTTTAGAGTAAGGTTAGATGCTAATTTCCTTATTATTACTGTATAAATAATAAATGCATAAATTTTAATAAAACAATTAATTTGTTTTTATATATTTTATTGGGTATAGAAATCGGTAATCCATAATTAATCAGCCAATCTCTCAAAACATTGCTCCGATTCTTTGAGAAGTGCATATTGCAATTAACCAGTGCTGCACAGGTTTGCACTATTATTGTTGAATGCTCTCCATGTTGGGCATTATGAAGTCTAATACTCGAAAGTTTTTTAAACGGTTGATAGCTCGCTCAACATGGATTCTTGCTCTAGCTATTTTTTGAGTAATTAACACTTCTTGTGTTGTGAATTGAGGGTTTGTCAGAAATGGTGGAATGTTTACAGTAACACCTATTTCATTACACATGTCTTTAATTAACACGTTAGCCGCCGACGGTATATTTTAGTAACTGGCTATTCCCTCTACCATGTGACCGCCAGCGGTCACACTACAATATTTCTGACACGCCATATGCACCGCCCGCGGTCATTTTTGTTGTTTCTTATTTCGTTGTCATAATCGTAAAAAAATAAAAATATATTTTTAAATTTTTATTTCGTTTCACAAACATTACTGAAACTTCACAAATACGAAAAAATAAAATTGACGGTAACAGTCTAAAATAAAAGCAGCAAAGTAAATGACAAAATTCAATTAACAAATTGTTAAAAGTTGAATTAAAAAGATTTTTTAAGTACTAGCGTGCTTTGGGAAACAATTAATACAACAAATGGTCTATTTTGACACTCAGAACAATATGTCGAAACTTTCTTGGCTAATTTTCCAGCTATCTTACTTCCTTCTGATGCAGTTAATTTGTTATAACAAACATAGCATCTTTTTCTAATTTTTCTGTTTCTTCCACATTTGTCCATAGTTTCTTGTAACTTGTGCTTTATTTTTCCTTGTTTTTGGGTGGTTGTAATTTTTCTTCTTCAATATTATTTGCATCATTATTTCCTAGGAGCAAAGAATCTACCAACATTTCACGAAATTTTGTAATAGAAACATTTGTAAAATTTGGATTTTTAGTTTAAAAACTATGTATGCATTAACAACAGATGTCCCAAAAGTAATTCTGTTACTAATTTGTGGTACCATCTAATTGATTTACGTACAGGAGAAGAATAACTAGACAATTGATCACTTAGGTCAATTCCAGCTTTTCCAGCATTATAGTCCAGTATAAACTTTGGCTTACAAATGTCCTCCTTCTTCCGATTTTTTCTGCCGGTGTTAACTACCTCCAATGTGTGATGTGTAGACAAAATTAAAACCTCCCTTTTATCACGCCATTTGGCTATTACCACTCCTTGTTCATTTTCTTTACCAACAACATCACCTTTATTGATTTTAGCAGACACCACTTCTTTTGGAAGCCCTTTTCTGTTTTTTCGTACTGTTCCTAGTGAATGAGTATTTCTTTTAACAGCTCATGTGCAAGTGGCAAATTAGTGTAAAATTGTCAGTAATTAAAATTCTCCCTTTATCTAAATAGTCTTTACACAGTTCCATCACAACATGAGATGATAAATCATGTTTTCCGGTTTCATGTTTTCCTTGATAGACCATCAAATTGTATGTATATCCCTCAGAACCACACATCTTAAATAGTTTTATTCCATATTTATGTCGCTTTCCTGGAATATATTGACGAAATATTAAACGGCCTCTAAATGGAACCATTGTTTCGTCGACTGCAATTTGCAAATCAGGTTTCATAATTGTTTGATAATTTTTAGTTAATAGTTCAACTATATGGCGTACTTTGAATAGTCTATCATTTTCTGGTGCTTCTTCGTTGTTGGAAAAATGCCAAAAACGTAACAACATTTCAAATTTATTTCTTGGCATTGTGATCGGCGCTATATCGTTTTTATATTTTGAATTTCGACTCCAATAACTTTCAATAGTTGGATGTCGAACTAAGCCCATCCATAACAAAAGTCCAAAAAATTTTTTAATTTCTATTGTATTAGTCGGTACCCAAGACGACAGTCTACTGGAACGTGTATGTTGCCGTTTATTCAATGTTTGTTGAGCGTTTCTATTAGTTTCCCTCACTATGAGATCTAATATATCATCTGAGACAAAACGAAAAAGATGTCAATTGCTTTTGCATTGTCGGGAATATCTGCAATTACACCACTACGTTCTTGAAACTGGAAATGCTGTTGGTAGTTTCCGGTAACGGCTAACCATTGAGAAGTAGGTGTAATAGTTACGTCTACAATAATAAAACGATACACACGACATAAAAAATGAAATGAAAAACAAACCTGCTAATCTTCCTTCGGTGTTTTCGTTTTCAAATTCATCATTCTCGTTATCAGTTGAAACGTCTTCACTGTAGTCACTTTCATTTTCACTAGGAGTAGAACTTGTTTCATTACTAGAAATTTGGTCATCCGACTTATTTCCACCGAAATGTTCATTTTCCCAGTTTTCACATATATGAAGTAATTCAGCATCACTTAAAGGTCGTTTATCATTTCTGGAACTACTACACGAAGGTCGCGAAGCCATTTTAAAACAATCACACTTGACACGTGGTAATTACTGCATTACCACCACGCCGTATGACCGCCGGCGGTCACGAGAGAAAACTGTCGGATTAGGTAACCCTATCTACATTATATCAGAGAAACTAACTTTCCTACAGAAATCTGTAAATTTAATACCATTTTAAGCCTAAACAATTTACGGAATCATTACAGGTTTCTTAGTCGGCTCTACCGGAACAGCAGTAGTGTGACAGCCCGCGGTACATACGGCGGTTAACGTGTTAAGAAACCTTTATCGGCCAAAATTAAATCACCAGCCTTCAAATGATGCAATATTCCACTCTTCTTCGTAATAATTTTGTCAGAGGTTGACCCTGGATAGAGATCACTCACAAAAGTGATAGTCGCATTAGGTGCAATTCCAATTAAAACTTTGAAAGTATGTCTTTGCTTATAATGTGAAAACACAGCTTTCTTTAAAGCAAGAGATTGTGGCACTGCTGACTTCAATTTCAGTGCAGTCAAGTACAATCCTGCAGTTTGTGAAATTCTAAAACATGTTGGCATGAAGAGAGAATTTTTATCTCTATTCGAATTCTGCTCATCATACCAACATATAAAATTTCATGTAAGGCATATGTATATGTTAAGATCACATTATGCACTGTAGTGGTACTCACTTTAAATCTAAATGCCAGATCAAACAAAAGGAGATTAAGGCGCAATTTCATTAGTGTGCACAATAATTGATCCTCATTGCTCAGTACTTCAACGTTCCAGCCCTTATAATAATTTGAATTAAATCTGTTTAACAGAGAGGATAATGTTAAAAAATGTGTAGCTGTTGGAAGACCAGTATATTTAAACACTAAATTGTCATCGCCACTTATGTGCTTAAATGCAATCGGTTTTCGCCCTTCTTAAGGTCATCTCTCAATTGTTGATTCTCTTCTTTGAGAAAGTACAGCTCTGCTTTGTGAAGTGCTGGTGAATGGAACTGTGATGGCACTGATGAACCTGATGGTCCTGATTCAGAAACATCTGCAGCTATGTCAGAATCTTGCCTAGTCATGTCTTCTACGTGAACGTCTGGTTCTACATGCACACTGCGTTTTCTAAAATATATGCATCTCAATTTACAATTTAAACCTGCTAACCACACACATATAACCTTTACGTTTCTGGATTCTGGGACAGGAAATTTCCAAGTTCCTTCTTTATTCCATGGGAATACTGTAGGACCTAAAGATTTGTTCTTATCAATAAAATGACAGCTGCACAATCTGTCTTCACGAGTTGGATCTCGATCAGTTCTTCTAAAATACATATAGTATGTGAATATATGTATTACACAAATTCTTTTAAGTTATCAGCAGAGTACATTTAAAGAAAATTCTTTACCTGCACATTGTTTTCCACAAATTAAATTGTTTATTATCTGCTGGAAAGCGGTAAAAAACTACATGTGTCTCTCCGCGAATCATGGGCACACCCAACACAAAAACAAAACGGCATTATTATTGCAAAAAAACGACCACAATTGAGGGGCCCAATGCAATAACCTGGCAAGTCCACTGGAGTAAAATGTTCAGGAAACAAAAAACGTTTAAAATGAAAAAAAAGGAGTGATATTTTTGTTAATATCTCTGTGTGAAGATGATCCTGAGGTAAATAATACTTAGATTTTTGAGTTTAAACACATAAAATGTCAAAAATATTTAAAAAAACTGATGGACTTGCCTGGTTATTGCAAAGTATTTTGAAAAAATCAAGTTATTGCCAAAAACAGAAAATAAACACACTTAGGCCTTGGTTGAAAATAACTTTAATGACGTTACATTATTTTTGTCTAAGAATATAAAAATTAACAAAATTCTTCTATTCATCGCTGCTAAATTCTGACACCGAAGTTGCGTTGTCCGGTTCCAAAAAGCTTTGGTGGTAATCGGCAATATGTTTATAGAACCAGAGTCTGATTTAGGTACATAATTTTCAGCTAGGGTCATAACGTGTTCATATTTATTTTTTTTAACTTTTCTCTGTAAATATAATTTTTGTCATTATTCGGTAATGACGGGTTTTCTAAAATTTTTGTGTTAATTACTTGAAACTCGTATCCAACAATACCTGTTGCAGACTCACTACATTCCAAAAATGTTTCTAGATTACGTTTGAAATATTTTATCAGTCTATATTTAGACAATGTGAATTTTTGATTTTTTTTAGACGGGTTCTTCACAAAAAAAGTTTTCAAGTGATCCTTGAAATTTAGCAGCATATCTTGTGTTACAAGCTATCACCTTGAACTTCTTGTTTGTACCCTCAATGATTTTTACATAATCATTGGGTAAATAGATTTTATCAAACTTTTTCTTCTGTATTTCAATCGCCCCAAAACTGCGGTCGCATGGCAGAAAACTGTGGCCTGGTTCTGGGTATCTATGGTGGATAGATTTAAATCGTCCAGTATCAACGAGAGTAGTTAAAAACTGCACCAGCACATAGTTTTTATTTTGTGAGGAGCAGTTGTCAGAAAAGATATATATATCGCTTACTTCTGGTCGAATGTATGTGTTGAAGAAATTAAGAAGGAAACTGGCTACTTCATTCTGGCCTTTACCACCTATGGTTTCATCGTAAACGTAGAAAAAGCTTTTACCGGTACTACCTACATGAACACAAAAGTTAAAGACCCATAGCTGTATTTTATAAAACACCTCGCCACTTGAAGAGACTGGCAAAGGCATATTTTGTTGGAAATCGAAGGTGATTACTTCCACCGTCGGATCAGTTTTCGCTAAATTTGTGACAGTTTTCATTTCAGAATAAAACATTCCGATTTTCGTAAGTGTAGAGACTTTTCGGTTTCCAAGGCAACTTTTTCGGTTTCAGAGTCAGCAGAATTTATTTTATTCATTAATTTGTCGCATTTCTGACAGGTATCAGATTTGGGCTTCCCAAAACTTATTTTAAAATTTGCTGCAAAATATTTTCTAAAAACTCATACTTTACAATAGGCTGATTTGTTTTATTATCTTGCATAAGTTGATATTGAGCAGGCTCATATTTTTGTAAATACAACTCATGCATCTTAGATACATTCAATAAAGGCGATAAGTAGTAGTGATGTAAATTATCTTTCCTGCTGTAATGTGATTTATATCTTGGGAAACTCAAAATGTGTTCTCGTATTTGAGCGATAATGTCAACTGAGATTTTATTTGGCCTAGTTCCGTGTCTTCCCTTCTGTCAACAGGTGGAGTGTTGTTTTCACAGGATAGATGCTTTTGCAGCCTCTCGAGTCTACTTTTGCCTAATCCATGAAGGGATAAAAGGCTTGTTGACATACCTTTTCTTCTTTACCAGCTTGCCGGACCTAAGAAATTATAGCAATGTACAGAATGCCTAATAAAGTAATAATAGAACTCACCAGATAAGAAAAGGATGACTGTTTGGCTTTCCCTTCGCCTGACCGTGGTCTTTTTCTAGAAATCTCTTGCCTTTGATAAGACCATATAAGTAGGAATCTTGCAAATCCTTTGAATTCAAGGAATAGAAATCAGAAAATACCTTTTGGCAGCCGACGCCCCCAATTTTCTCAAAACATTGATTTTTGCAGTTACAGTTTGGTCCCATTTTTACCGCACTAACTTTTCTGCCCTTCACATTTATATATTCTTGACCGTGAGTAATATTATCTTTTCTTACATTTCTCTGCCACAATTTTTGACGTAATTTCTTTTTCTTTCCAACCTGTGGTGTAACTGTTACAGCTGCACTTTTATTCCATCAACAGGTGTATCATTATCAGAAGATTCTGACTGCCTTTCGAAATTTGGCACAGCAGTCGATGAAGTAGCACGAAGTGAAAGATTGGAAGTACTGGGTTTTGTAAGTGACACATTTTCAGGGGCCTCTGAATCCTCACAATCATTTAAATTTATAAAAGTCTTAAAATATTGGAGGTTAGGTCGTTTTCTTCTAGGCGTAAAATCATTTTCCGGCAAATATTCTTCGTCACTATCAGTAGAATAATGGTCACTAACATCAGAAAACATTTTAATGTGAAAATAAAACTCAGATTTATTATTATAACACTTATTTTTAGTTTTATTTACCCTTTTATAGTACACAGCACGAGGTCTAACAACATCTGACAATCACAACAGTAATACCACAGAACAGTGTTTAATACTTTGCAACAACATGGCAAGTCCTGACATACCAGGTTTATGCACAGCATTAATAGACAGGCAACCACCATTTCAACGATTTACGGAGTTTGCGTCAATATTCACACCTCTTTCTTGCACAGGACGATAGGAAATTTTATACTGAGCAAGAAACTGCCACTAACTCATTTTGCCATAAAATTGACTTGCCAGGTTATTGCATTGGACCCCTCAATTATAAAAAACGCCAAAACTCGGTATAACTGACCGGTTAAATGCTTTGTTTATTCCATCAGCTGGTTGTCGGCCATATTGTGTCGTCACACTTTTCAGGCGTATAGACCGCAGAAGTGTTGACGTCACAAAATGGCTGACAATCAGCTGACGGGTAAAAACATTCGGAAAGTGCATTAAGCAGTGCATGTGCAAGCAGTGAATATGTCTTTAATAAATTTATCTGCTATTGCGGAGTTGTTTTCTGATGAAATAAGTGTTCTTAGAAAAGGGGAAAATGCGTTTGAAAGTGGAAACATTACGGAAATACATTTTGATGGGTCTTTGAGGTGCATTAAAGTTATAAAGTGTTAGCTAGTATGAAAAAGCGATATTACCAAGTAGAAGTAATTGATTAATTTTCCGTTTTACAATACGTTTATAATGTAATTTTTTTGTAGATAGTCTTAAAAGATTCGACTGTAAAGGAGTTTAGCTGTGAATGCCCCAGAGGTCAATTTAAATGGCATCACAATAGCGGCTGTTTTACTCTATGCCAATAAAAACATTAGCAAAACTGATACTATATGTCAATGGAAAGCACCATCCGGTGCATCCACTTCAATATCGTCACCATCGACCTCTACAGTTCACGACATCTTCCCAAAACCTTCATTTCGAGCAACAGACCGAGATGTTAATGAAGATGATAAAAATTCCTTTTAGAAAAATTAAAAGTTTTAAATAGGTAAGATATATTCTTCCATTGTTGAAGTTTTAATTCTATTTAATTAGATTTTTTATTTATGTTCTGTTGTAGATTTTCGGGATTTTACTGGCTACTTTCTCCAGAAGTGACATCCGCTCATAATGAAGTGAAGATATTTTCAAATATTCTTCGTATGTCGCAAACTGACAATATAAGTAGTTTAAAAGCAAACGTGTTTGAATATTTTAAATGTTCAAGCACAAATATCTTGCGTATTGCAAATTCGACAAAAGGGCAAAACCAAAATAGCTTGTGGCATCAAATGCGGTTAGGGCGATTGACCGCAAGCAATTTTGGAATTGTTATTGAAGCTTGCACTAGAGATAGGTAATTAAGACATTTTAAAACATTAACTCTTTCATGCGGTTTCTTTCTGTAGATACCCACCATCCCTTTATTCAAATTTGCTTGGCAAGCAAAATTTAGACGGCATTAAATCTATACAGTGGGGTATAACACACGAGTCCACTGCTATAAGGGAGTTTGAAAGAGAAGAGCAGAAACAAGTCATGTCCACAGGTTTGTGGCTACATGAAAGCGGTTTTCTGGGCGCTTCACCCGATGGCTTTGTAGATGCCGAAGACATCATAGAAATAAAATGCCCATACAGCCACCGAAATTCATCAGCTGAAGACATATTAAAGGATAAAAATACTGTTTAGATGAGAATGGACAATTGAAAAAACATCGCTATTTTCATCAAATACAGGGAATTTTGCATATAACGAAAAAATCAAACTGTTATTTAGTAATTTGGACTCGAAAGTTTACCTACAAATAATGGTAAAAAGATCCAGATTGGTCATCAAATTTAATAGTATTAAATAATTTTTATACAAATCGTTTTATTGATAAGCTTTTGTCGTAATTAAATGTTTATTGGTCTATATCTGCATTTTCTTTGAAATATTGTTCAGACTCTTTTAACACAGCGTATTGTAAATTTACAATAGCAGCACAAGTTTGAACAACTACACTAGCATGTTCCCGCATATTAGGCATTACAAAATCTAATATTTTAAAAATTTTTAAACGACTTATTACTCGTTCCACATGAATTCTGGCTCTTGCAATTTTTCTTGTAACTAGGGCTTCTTCAACTGTCAATTGATAATTGTGTAAGAATGGTGGTACATTTACTACGACCCCAACTCGGTGCACATGTCTTTAATTAAAAAGCCCTTATCGGCTAATATCAAATCACCTGCACTTAAAGCATGTAACACTCCACTTTCTTTTGTAATCATTTTATCTGATGTAGATCCTGGAAATAGTTCACTCACATATGTAATTGTTGCATTAGGTGAAATACCAATAAGAACTTTAAAAGTATGTCTTTGTTTGTAGTGTGAAAACACCATCTTTTTCAATTTTAGGGATGATGGAATGGCAACCTCTATTTCGGTACAGTCGAGTACAATTTTACAATTTGGAAATACCGAAAACATTGAGGTGCCATTATTGAGTTTTTTTCCTTACTAGGAAAATTTTCATCATGCCTTTAAATAATATTTCATGTAACGCATATATATATATATATAGGTAATTACAATATTTTGTATCGTTGTGTCACTAACTTTAAAGCGATATGCTAAATCCAAAAGTGGAGATTTAACCGTAGTTTTATAAGTGTACAAAAAGTTGGTCCAGATGGCTTAAAATTTCTACTTTCCAGCCGCAGTAATAATTCAGATTAAATCTTAATAACAACTCAGATAACATTAACACATGAGCAGTGCTGGGTAATCCTGTATATTTAAACATTAACGTATCGTCACTACTAATGTCTTCAAATCCAAATCGTTTTTTGCCCATTTCTAGTTGCTTCTTAAGTATCTTGTTTTCTTCATGTAGAAAATATATTTCAGCTGAATCCAAAGCTGGAGATGGTACAGCAGAAGTTGACGGAGTCGACTGTACAGTATCGGAGATTTCTACTTGAAGTGGTAGTACATCTGATATTTCTTTAGCCTTACGTTTTCTTTTAGGATGTTCGACATCGGGAACTGTCCATATTCCTTTCTTATTCCATGGAAAATGGTTGGGCCTAAACTTTTGTCTGCATTAACAAAGTGGCAACTGCACAATCGGTCTTCCCTGAGTGGGGTCCTATCAGCTCTTCTGCAATACATCAATTTAATTTCAAAGACACCATTTAATATTGTAAAACTAAGATAAAAAAATGTACATTAAGAGGCTTGTACAGGGACGCCATATTTACAAATTTGCAATTCCAAATTACGAGCTAAAAACAAGTAAAATATGTTTTCTAGTAGACTAATTAAACACATATTATAACTGAGAACGTCGCAAACTACAAAAAAAATATTTTTTTTATTCCAAAATTTGATAATTTAATTATTTAAGTTTTTTATTAATTTTAAGTCAGTTTGCCCCATTGAGTAATAAAATGGAAAAGATTTTGTTAATAACAGTTGTAACAAAAGGATGTACTTTATCTTTAAAATGAAATACGAATTATAAATATTTATAGTACTGGACAGTGCTGCCCTCATACTTAAGTATCGCGTGTAATACAACCGACAACGCTGTACTGGAAACTTATCCATGCATGCGCATTTTGTTGTACCGGCTTGATTATTCATTCGTGCTTTCACAGAATTGTTTATTGAAAGGCCGTTAGCGTTGTTTTTGAAATTTCACGTATAAGTGCGAGTAATATTCGCGTTGTGATTTTTTCTGTGCTTTTTGTGTGTAACATTTTGGACGACTTGTAGTTTTAGTATTCACGTTGTGACTTTTTGCTGTGCTTTTGTGTGTATCATTTTTGACGATTTATAGTATTTAGTATTTGTGTTGTGATTATTCTTGTGCGACATTCAACCGATTTGTAAAGTATGGGTAGAATACATCTTCGAAGTAAACAAAATCATTGTGTGCCAGCAGAAAAAATAGACGTCTTGCGTTGTTGAGGTAATTAAATGATACCCAAATTTTTGAGGCACTAAACTTTTCAAATGTTACTTTATAGAGCTATTAAACATAAAGGGAAGGAAAACATTCATCCTGAAGTTTCTGAATTCGCAACTCTTGTTGAACCACAGCATACCAATGCTGTACTTCTTGAACCTCAAGCAGGTTGCAGTACGATGTTAGATTTGCATATGGACACTATTATTGAGAGGTTTGTATCCTAACTTTAGTTACGAATAATATAAATAATAAATATATTCTAGTACTGAACAAAATTATGATTTCACGCTACTGCATGACCATAATTATCATCAAATTCATAGTGTTTCTGATGAAATTCCTCTACATACTGACCACGATTATTGTCTGAATATAGACAAAGATATGAATAAAGTAGAGTGAGTTAAATACTGTCGTAGGGTAGTATAAAGTAGTTTATCATTATGTATCTGTTGTAGGAGTTCAACGGTTTCGGGTAGAAGAATTTTTGATGTGCAACATCTATTCCGACAAATTTTGAACAGTAAAAACATATACCATTTGACTGTTCCATTATTGATATGGAAATAGTCAAAGAACAAAGAAAAGGACTGCACAGTAAATTTTAACTGAAATGTGCAATATATATGAGACGATTAGTACTGATGATTATGATGATGAAACTCAATTAAACATAAACAAAGCCGTAACATTATCGGCAATTTCAACGGGAGTGGGTTATTCACAGGTTGCAGAAATGGCAGCGGCTATAAACATGCCTATGATGACAAAAGCCACTTTCATTACAAATCATGAAGCAGTGTCAGCAGTTGTTTTGTCAACAGCATGGAAGGTGATGGAAGACGCAGCACGTGAAGAAGCGACCAAAGCCAAGGAACTTAATGAAGTTGACAAACATGGTGTTCCATGTATAACTGTTGTTACAGATGGAGCTTGGGAAAACGCTCATATAATGTTAATTATGATTCATCATCTGGTGTGGTAAGTGTTTGTTAAATGATATAAAACTTCTATTATGTAGGTTACTTATAGGCTTGTATCATTGGACACAGAACTGGAAAACTATTGTATTTAGGGGTTCGAAACAAATATTGTTCAGTTTGTGCCAAATATGAAAATTCGAGTTTGGAAGTGCCATCACATAATTGTTATAAAATTGGCATGCATCCTCAACTGCAATGGAGGCTGACATTATCCTAGAGGGGTTTAAATTGAGCATACAAATGCACGGTTTGAAATATACGAAAATGATTGGCGATGGTGATTCTTCTGTATATAGAAAGCTGTTAGAATCAAAACCGTATGGTAATCAATTAGTAGAGAAGATTGAATGCAAGAACCATTTACTACGAAATTTTTCTTCAAAACTGAGGAAATATGCAGTAAGTGCTACCTATATTGCAATCTTTTAAATATAAACTTCTTTAATTATCACTATTTAAATTAAATCTTACTGCAATTCTGACTTACAAATCATAAAATCGGAACATTTTAGAGATCAGTATTTTTTGAAATTTTTAGCTCCGTCAAATTTTTAAGGGGAGTAAGGATTTATGAGAAACTGTATATACTTATAAGAATGTGTAGCTTACAGCAACACCCAAAATTGCAATTTTTACGCTACTATCGCTACAATTTGTATACAGAATTGCAGACTTTATTTCCTTAATTACAATTTATAAATTACCTGTGACTTTTTATTATTTCGTGATTGACAATCTCATATTCCTGGCAACACTCACCCAGCGACCATTCATATACATGTTTTTGAATTATATATTTTTGTAGACAGGAGAAGAAGTAATTCAAAAACATACTAGTACCTCCTTATTTGAGGAAAGAAGTTGCAAATCGTTCCAGAAGACTTCGCACAGCAATTACCCAAGCTATACGTTATAGAATGAACGAAGAAACTAATCACTCAGAAAAATTAGTGCAGGTCGAAAATGATTTAAAAATGCTCCGTCACACGTATTTGGGGAGCATGCTAAATGTGCAGAAATTAGCTACTTCAACTGCGACCCGAAGGAAACTGAAACCAACCTTGTTTTAAGTATGGCGGAATGTGGTCTGTATCAAGATGTTCAATCATGCCTTCAAAGGCTTATTAACAATTCTACGAGCCTCTTACTGAATATGGACAATAATATGGCAGAACATTTCAACAGCATAGTGTGTAAATTTGTTGGAGGTAAGCGAGTGAATTTTTTCATTAAGAGGCTCCTACAAGACACGGTGTGAAGCTGCAGCAGTATCATTTAACACTGGTGGTGAATATTACCGAACAATGTACAAAGCCTTTACTGGCGCTAGTCCAAAAAATATACCAGGAAATTTATTATGAACAGTAAACGGAGGAGGCAATTAAGAAAAAAGTATTTAGGAGAAAAAGGTACTCGCACTTCCAGACCACCATTATGGTCCAGCGGCTAATGTCATTTTATCATTTGATGATGATGCTTATATACACAAAAAGGACGAGTTTTTAGAAGCGCTTAAAAAACAAAACAGGAAATTGAAAGTATACAAAAATCTACAGTTGGGCAAAGTGGAAATCCCCAATGGATTCAAGAAAGGTCTGTAAGATTAACAGCCTCAAATTTCGGTAGAATTTGTAAAATGAGGAGCACTACGTCAACTGCTAATACTGTAAAATATTTACTTTATAATACATTTGTGGGAAATAAAGCTACGAGATATGGTTCTGAAAATGAACCACATGCTATAAAGGAATTCGAAAAACAATTGAAATTAGAAGTTCGTAGTTGTGGGTTTTTATCGACGAAGAGGAATACTATTTAGGAGCTAGTCCTGACGGACTTATAGGTGATGACGGTATTATCGAAATAAAGTGCCCATCAGTTATTTCAAAATGACACCAACACAAGGTATCAGTGAAAAGAAAATTACTTTTGCCACAATAAGAGATGGGAACTTAATCTTAAAAGAAACCACAATTATTTCTATCAGGTCCAGGGACAATTAGCTATTACAAAGCGCAGCTGGTGTTATTTTTGTGTATGGAGTCCATCGGAGATACTTATAGAAAGAGTACGTATAAACTATTTTTATAAGATTTTATTATAATTGTTTCTAGATTGAAAGGGATGATCTATTTTGGCAAGAAATGATACCACCTTTAAAAAATTCTTTTTCACAGCACTGTTGCCCGAATTAATCGATCCCCAATTCCCAAAAGGACTTCCTATTAGGAAACTGTAACAAACAAGAGCCATAATAATAATAAAAAGAACTCACAGACACCCTTAAGACTACAGCTGCTATAAAAAGCCCTAACTACATTTTTTATAACATGAAATTCAAATGCTTACACCTGAAAATGGAGATACGGCTTTGTTACTTAGCATGGCACTATATTTTTTATAAAGTTTGTGTTACTAGTACTATTATATTTTTTTATAACATAGTCCAAGAAACTGTATATGTGGTAGTGTAGTGTCAAGTTATTATTAGCTTCTTCAGACTATCTAGAATGAGAAATTATATGTAAACTGTAAGTGCTATGTTAGTTATAAAGATGTCGAACATGTAAATTAATGTTGAGGCTGACACGGTTCGTTGTGATCGATTATAAAATGTGTGGATACAAAATTTCGTGAAATAAAAGCTGCTAAAATATTACAGTTCTATCATTAGTTCTATTCTTCTAATTTATCCTTGATTCGGTTGCGAAATCTATCTATAACATGTCGAGGTGAAAATAAATACATACAGAATCACTTGTGTAAATATCAACACAACAAATGTTATCGACTATGTTTCATGCTTTTTAATCATTTATATAAAGATATACTGAAAAAGGGTGGTAAATTTTAAAACGTATAGAACATAACCCCCAATAAATTATTTATGAATATTGAATTACAGTGTTGTCATGTTAACGTAAGTAAAATTAGTGTGACTCAAGCTACGACATCAATTTTTCTTCTTTATGCTACGGCACTTGTATCTCGGGGTAATTATTTTGTTGACGTATAATTTCTTTCACCATATCAATACAAACATGTGAACAGAAATGACTGAGAATTTGAAATTAGTCACGTGATGTACCATCCTCTTAATAGTGCGTTCGGGTAGCTCACTTTTAGCGGTAATAGCGGGTTTTTGTGGTTCGAAGAGCTCGCAACCAGCGCTACTACTACATTGTGACGTCACTGTTATTAGCGTTCTGACGTCACCATTGTCGCCATTGGTGATATCGTCAAAAGTTGAAGGGCTTGATGCATTTGGCGCCAATTTTGGTAGAACAGTGCTCGAACGCTATGGATGCGGTAACGATAACAATGGATGACGGCGAGGATTTGTGTGCAGTTTCCAGTTGTCCTCAGAAGATGCGGATAGAGCAAATAATGGTATTTAGTACAGTCATTATTCAACCTCAACAAACTTTATAATAATCTTCACTTTTAGATTATGAATTTGCTCAGTCGCTGATGAATTCTGCAAAAGTGCAACCCAAGTTCCACCTGTGGTTGCACCTGTGAATCCATCGTCAACCAGTGTTTCATCCGGGCCTAGCAGCAATGACATACAAGAAAATGAAAATTTTAAATGGCCACATGCTGCTATATTACTGCTGGTGGAGGCCTATCGCAATCATGAAAGGCAAATGACTACTGGGAAAGTATCCCAAAAGAAAGTGTGGGAAAAGATTGGGGTATTAATGCGAGAGGCGGGTCACACAGTTACGGGCATACAATGTATGACCAAATTTAATGGCATGAAAAGAACATATAAAGCGATTAGTGACCACAACAGCAAATCTGGGAACAATCCTAGATCGTGGCCATACTACGAAATAATGCAGTCTCTGCTTGGAGAGCGCCCTTTTATGGAACCTCCAAGCACGGCATCTTCTTCCTCTACAGGCACGGCATCTTCTTCCTCTACAGGCACAGCTTCGTCTTCCTCTACAGATTCAGAATCCATTGACGGAAATAATAAGCCTGCACAAGTAGCTAAACAGGAAGAGGAAGTCGGACAACTCCATGTCAGATTTAAAATCAGCTATATTAGAGTCGAGAAGGATAGCAGAAGAAGGGAAAGATAGGAGACATGCGGAGAAGTTGGCAACAATAGAAAGCATAATGTGTAAATTAAACTTTATTCAAAAATTGTAAATTTAATAAATGTTTGAATATGACATGCTTTATTTTTGTTCATAAAGGCCTCATTATCAAGTGTTGACAAATATAGTCCCGTTTAGCAAGGGCGGGTGCCTGAACGAGTTCATGATTGTGTTCGTTATTGCCTAATGGGACCTCAACTTCCTGAACAGCAACCTCCACTTCATCTCTACGCAATATGCAGATGTTGTGTAAAACACAGCATGCAAGAATAAATTGGCTATATGACGTGTGTTCGTCATGGGAAGGCGATCTTGAAGAGACCTAAATCGGCCTTTTAGCAGTCCAAATGCTCTTCAATAGCTATTCTCGATGATGACAGGCAAAATTAAAATTATTTTGTCGATCAGACAGATGTCCATTGTCTCGGTAGGGAATCATCAAATTCCTATGCAATTTATACGCTAGGTCTCCAATAAGGTGACAGTCATCAGGGAAATATTCATTTTTGTTGAGAAATTCACTTAATTCTGACAATCGAAATACTCGCTGGTCATGAACCGAGCCTACATGACCAACGTAGCAATGTATGAACCTAGCTTTGTGATCACATACTGCCTAAAAATAAAACATCAACTATAAACTCCAGTATGCTCAGAGAATTTGTAACTAACCTGCAGCTGAATTGAATGATAGCCTTTGCGGTTAACATACGCTTCTGGATTAACCCGAGGAGAAGGTATATGAATGTGGGTGCCGTCAATTGCACCAATCACCTTAGGAAAGGCACTAATGGCTTCAAAACCCTGCCAAATGCCCTCCGCAACAGCTCTTCTTGGCCATCTTATAATTGCAGGAGCGATTGCTATTAAAGCTGCAGTCACCCTTCTTACAGCCAATAACGCCGTAGATCGACTAACGTTGAACTTCTCACAGATTGATCTAAAATGGGAACAATTATTATAATTGAATTTTGTCTAGTTAGATATAAGCAGCAAACATAATAGAAATAATCGGAAATAATATAGAGCAGTTATTATCCCTTGTGTTTTCACATTCACCTGTAAGAATCTGGAGTTGCCATCCGCCAGATGGCAAGAAGGAATTGCTTGTCTGGACTTATCATTCCCAATCCTGGGTACGATCTCTTTAGTTTCGATCCAATGCAGCCGAGGACATATTCAAATGTTTCTCGATTCATCCTAAGAAAAGAAACAGTAGTTATTTTAATCATAACACTACATCGATGTGCCATTCATACCTAAAATGAGATTTAAAATCATCATCAATCATTTGAGGTATAACTTTCTTACATAATTTTCGAGTTTCGGCACACTTCTCTTGCGCTTCTTGCTCACTAGAGCGGGCACTACTTCCTCCAGTGCATTTATCTCCTCATCACTACTTGATGATGAATCATTTGAAAGTTCTAAAACGAGATGAAGCATAGCACCAACAGCATGTATAATAACGTGTCTTCTTTCCTCTGATTCTGCCATTATTCAGTTTCACGTCGATATTGGATCAGAATAACTTCAATAGTAGGGTTAAGATAAATGACACCTGTCATCGAGGGAAAAGAGCAAAATCGTTCGGGGAGCCCGGTAGTGCCAACTGCTAATAGTCTCCCAAACAGTACTTTTACGGGTTTGGTGCGAATAGCGCGATAGCTGGCTGCCCGAACGCACTATAAGTCTTCACAAAAATATTGCTTATCAATACAAATTTTAATTCCACTTACCTACACATTTTCTTCCACAGATTAAAAGCCGTTACATTAGCTGGAAAGCGAAAAAAACTGCAAGTTTCACGTCTGGAAACGTGTGAACACTCAGGACAAAAGCAAAATGGCATATTTGTTGATTGTATTTCACTATGATTTCACTTATATAATTCAATTTGTGAAGAGAACTACAAAGGATGTGTTAAACTTATGGACAAACCGGTTTGTTTTTACCCATCAGCTGATTGTCAGCCATATTGTGACGTCAGACTTCTGCGGTCTATAAGCAAGGGATTGTATTAGTGAATCTGTATTTTTATCAACGGTTTCTTAAAATTTTTGATTATTATTCGGTATGAGTGCTAATCATTATTGTTCCGTGCCTCAATGTAAATCTTGGGCGAAGAAAATTCAGATTTAAGTTTCTATCTTTTCCTAAAGCAGGGAAATATAAAACACTTACAGAAAATAAACTTGGAACAAAGGAATTCGTAGATGTAAGAAAACTATGGATAAAAATTTAAAAATTAGGAAAATGGTAACAAAATTTATGAAGGTGTGTTCACTACATTTTACAGAAAGTGATTATTTTAAACGAGGTGGGGCGTTATATAAATTTTTAACTGTTTTTAAGGTTACTTGTATTTTACACTTTAGGAGTTGGTTCTAAAATTAAAAAAAGAAAATTGAAGCCCACAGCTATTCCTACTCAAAACTTACCAGTAATAAAATATGAGTTATCATCAACACAGGCTGGTCCTTCATCTAGAATGAAGCGACAAGAAAATCGGTCTCAAAAAGATGCACATAACTGAAAACCACTCAAAAACTGTGCCTAACGACTTTCTTAGTCACACCGAAGAAGATTTTCAGGCAGCAGAAACTTTATTAAAAATATTTGATCATTCCAATAATCCACAATCACAGGAGGTACGATACAGAGACAGTGAAATTCAAGTGAATATGTCCAAAATAGAAACGATAGCTGGAATTTTAAAAACTAATCGTAATTTACAAAGTTTCACAGGGATCAATTCTTTTGCACTACTAGAGTGCCTACAACAAGCTGTAGTAAGTGTGCATACAGATAAACGAGCTCATCTATTGTCAATTCGTGATAGAATACTTTGACTTTTACAAAACTAAAATTGGATCTTTCATACATAACACTCGGTACCTTATTTGGAATTTCACAAAGTTTAGCTAAATCTTATTTTATTGAAACAATTCCAATTTTAAGTAAAATATTAAAATTGCGATACCATTTCCAGAAATGTCTGAAATCAAAAGGAATATGCCATCTTGTTTTAGCGGCTTCGAAGATGTCAGAATTGTTTTAGACTGCACAGAAATTAATATCCAGCAACCTAAATGCCTTTGCTGTCGCATTCGTTTCTATTCCCAATATAAATCTAATTATACAATTAAATTGATGACTGGCGTTTCACAAGGGGGTTTAATAACTTTCATTAGCCAACCATATGGTGGAAGAGCTTCCGATAAATGTATTTTCGAGCAAAGCAACATTATTACTAAATTGACTCCTGGTAAAGATCAAGTTATGGTAGACAAAGGCTTTGCGATAGATGACATTTGCTCGAAATATAACATCAAATTAGTTCGGCCTCCATTCTTGAAGCGAAATGCACAACTGTCGATTGAAGAAGCACAGTTAAACACTAAAATTGCTTCTGCAAGAATTCATATTGAAAGAAGTAATCAGCGTTTAAAAATTTTAAGCGGCAAGTTACAATGGTCATTAGTACCACATGCTCATAATATTTTTATTATTATATCTGGTCTTACCAATCTTTCAAATCAATTCTTGGAAAAGATAAATTTATTTCTAATTAAATCAGTTTTGTTAGTAATTATTATTCTTCTAAATAAATAAATCGCAATAATTTATATTACATGTTGGTCACATTTGTTACACGTTCGCAACACAGTGTATGAATCATATGCTTAAAAAGTTAAATTTTATTTTCTGTAACATTGATTTAGAAAATTCGTAATCAAAATCGACTTCTATTATTTTAAATGATTGATCAAAAGATGCATATAAAACGAGAAAACATTTATTTAAGTTTAGAGTGGTTAGTCCACATTGATTTGGCCATAATATTGGTGACTCTTCTTCAGGAAGTAATTGTTGCCCTCCTCTCTTAGATATTTTATATTCGGTAAAATTTCTAGGATGCCCTTTTTCGAACCTACACCAAAAATAATTTTTAATAAGTTAATCAAAATAAGTTTGCAATAAAAACCGAATGTGAAACTTGTATGTTTAATATTATTAAAAATTGAAAAATTAAGAGGAGAAATTTGAAATAGTACCTTCAAATATACATTTTATTTCTAATAACGCCACAGGTTTTTCATCCTCCATAATTATACCATCGGGAGAGTACCCAATCCATCTATTTGAATTTGGTATAATTATACCACATTCTACCACCGTAAAACCTAAAACGTTATTGTTAACTTTGATGTCAAATTTAAAAATTTTAGAATTTTACCTGTAAGAAGTTGAAAAGCCCTCCTCGCGCAATTCTCATATTTTTGCCCATGTTTCATAGCCTTGTTTACAAAACTTTTTGGCCAAAAATACTTTTTGGATTTCATGTCCCAATTTCCCTTAGAATACGTAAAGATTTCATAACACCTTGACCCCGTTATTCTGTATCGCCTTAAATTATGCCATTCAGCACTATTTTGTCTAATTGATACAGAATGTTCCGTGTCTTCATTGAAAAGTACTTTCACTAAGTTAGCGCAGCACTCCCAGGTAACACTGCGTGACGACGATTTTTAATCTTGACGATTTCGTGACACAATAACCGTTTAAAGATGTATTTGTCACTAATTCGTTAGAAAATCCTATGTCTATTCCTTTAGTGTTTTCTGTCAGTGACGAGTACGTAAAGTTTAATATTAAACATTCTCGTGAAGGCAGTTTTCAAAGATTCTGTTACGAAAAAATGTATTAGTTCGTTACGAAGAAAACGTTATTTTATCGTTACAGTGAGAAAAACAAAATGTGTGAATTTTAAGTTATTAACATTTTATTCATTGCGTTACGTCTGCGCGAGAGTGGTATCACTGGCATCAAGCAACTTAATACGTATATGGCCATCACTAATAAGTACTTGGTGTTTCTTTGTGTTTCTTGTGAAGTTACTGAATGTTGTGAGGTGAGTAATATTATTTCTTAATTTTAGGTAACTGTAATTTATTACAGTTATGTTTGTATGATGTTTTTAATGTTAAACTTGGTTGTCAAACTTTGAGCATTTCGAAAACAGAAGTGGAGTATCTTGTTTCACCCTTAAAAAAACTGTTCGAACTATTAAACTTCTGTATTTGAATAGCATCTTTATGCATCAATGTGAGGTAGTGCATGTAACAAACTATAAGGTGTAATCAAACCTCAAAAAGACCTGATCTGTAGAATTGATTGTAAAAGTTGCTACGGTTAATTGAAGAAAGATAAGTGTTGCCGGCAGCCGAAGAGTAGGGCGTGGGTGAGAAAAAGGATCCACCGCTTCTTCAGAACTGTCTTGATTTAAACCGAGGGCGCCATAGTCCTAATGCGTGGATACAAACCTGCTTCCGAACTAAAGAAACAGACGCAACAATCAACCGTAACAAATTAAAGGAGCAATAAATACAATAAAGAGAGAGAGAGACACATGTAACCTACAAAACGTTATATTTAATAACACACCATAAAAAAGGAACAGGGCACAATTTAAATATATATCCCTTTACAATTTAAGTTAATTCTACGAAGCGTATTCGTTCGTACTCCTATATATATTCGTACACAAAAGAAGGAAACAATATATAATTAATAGCAAGTTATTAATTTATGTGGTACGCCACTGGCGTTATATAATCTAACAAGATGGCGACGTGACCCCCACCCGTACAATACGAAGGTGTATTTAGTTGCAATATTTAGCAAAAAAAGTATCGGAGATTTAGGTGTTTCCCCAAAAAGAGCGCTCTTCCGTGGTATTACACTTCTACTCTAAAGATCCCAAAGCAATGGTGGGTAAATGAAGCAAGTTCGCGCCTTTACGGTACACATTCGTGTATAGATTGGGCCAATATATGCGCCACAACAAGTTAATTAATTATATTATAGTGAATTAACAGAAAAAGATTATAAATACGTGAACAAATACGTTTCGAGTTCCAAATATTTAACTGCACTTAAGGTGCCAAGACAAGTACTTATTTAGGTGTTACGCTTGAGACGTTTTCGGTAGCAGTGTGACGTCCCGGAGATGGTTTGTTTTCAGCGTAGAAGTATAACTAGAAAGATCTGACCTTATGTTGTAGATAGAGGTTTACGATGTTGACACACAGGAGGAGATACAGATATGTGGTGTCGGTGCCGGCTGCGGCGACCCTAATTTCGGTAGGATGTCCCGTACTTCAGCAATTTTAACAGCGAACCCCAAGTATGCGACACACGCAGCGACAAGACAATAACAGGTAGAAAGAGATCCCCGATGAATTTAATCAGCCAGGTAATTGGTTTTGTTTAGGTCAAAAGAACCTTTACAGCCGAGTAATTTTAATCCCGGAGTACTCGCCTTATCTGAAAATTATGCACGGTGTAACGTTGAGGAAGCCATGAAGAATATTTGTCGTACCTGAATGCAATCGAGCGACCATTAGAAGCAATTAGTACACGCATCCGTCCTAAGATAAACTTCGGAAAATCGAGTAATCAATCCTTTCCCCAGCTAAAAATATACCGCTATACATTGAAAGTTTGCAGGGTCCTATACATACCACTAGAAAATTTGACGGATTTACGATTAAGCACTCAGATGAAGGCAAATTTGAATTTCATGTAGCACGACGTGATGGTGGTTGTCACCAGGCGGAAATTGAAGAAACCGAAAATGTATTGGCCAATTAGGACAACGCGGAAGTTGAATTCTGGGAATTAAAATCCCCAAAAATTTCCGTTAAGGAGCGAATACGGATAAATGTCGCGTTTACACCTCGACCCCTTGCATTGGGTGTTGCCTAACTCACAGTGACCGTTACAAAGTACATTATCTACATTGCCTGTTTGTATTCGAATAATTTTTGAGAAATGTTTGAACACATTATGCTCACCATGTAGAATAGTTTAGAGACACATTCTATAACTTGCTATATTTACTTCTTGGATGGCAATTAAAGTAACTTGATGTGTTACGGTACATACTTTTTAAGTGATTTATCTTTGTCGTAGTGTTTATGGATACGTTTACAGTATGATGCCTCAGAAGCAGTTATCTAAGAGGCGCAGTTATGAATTGACCAAAACATCTGCAGATGAATTTTTAAAACGTATTAAAACAGAAATTGCTTCAACTAGTAAAGATCCTGTTAATGAAGTGGTTGTACAGAATGTGGAAAATACTACCCAAAATTTAAGTAACGTCAGTAATGTACCTAATTATGAAGATGAAAGTCATTCCGAAAGATTTGATTATATTCAAAGTGATTGTGATGAAAGTTTGAACACAAATTACCCTATAAATTCAAAATCATTTTCAGAATCATTGTTAGAATGGGCCATAAAAATCAAATTAGGCATAGCCATTTGAATGAGCTGTTAAGCCTTTTAAAAAGACATGGACATAATGAACTGCCACTTGATTCAAGAACTTTTTTGTCAACTCCAAGATCAGTACCTATTAAAGATTTAGGTTTAGGAAAGTTTATTCATTTCGGCTTAAAATTACCACTAATAAATTCCTTGAAAAACCATGGCATTGAAAGTAATACTTCTAAAATTTATTTAAATTTCAATATTGATGGATTGCCCATATCGAATGACAGCAATAAATGTTTTTGGCCAATTTTGGGTCAAATTGTAGGTGGAAAATCAAAACCATTTATTATTTCTTTATATGAAGGATTCAGTAAGCCGCAAGATATAAACGCTTTTCTGAGTCCATTTGTATCAGATTTAATGGAGTTGTTGACAAATAAATTAGAACTAAATAATAATATCTATGAAATTATTGTAAAAAGGTTTTATATGTGATGCTCCAGCTAAAGCATTAATAACTTTTGTACAATCACATACAGGCTATTATAGTTGCAGCAGGTGTACTGTAAAGGGGATATATGACAATTGTGTTGTTTTTTTGGAAACCGAGTGTCCACTTAGAACAGATGAATCATTTCCCACATAGCCATGAATGTCAAATTAATATTCATTTCATCTCCGGAAAATGCTAAATATATCGTGAATGTTTTTGTATATGCATGAAATATCTTATAATGTATATTGATTTCTGATACTGACGCGAATATTTTTAGATATACTCTATGACACATAAAATTCATATTAGTTTAAGTAAATATCCATAGGACATTCATAAGACACACTGTATTGCTTATTAACAATGTGCTTTGCTTTATGTATGATAGTGATAATAATTATAGGGTTTTCTATATTGTTTAGAATTAGAATAATTGTTTTCTTTGTTTCTATTATTACAGCTAATTGGTTTGATTTAACTTGAATAAAGGTAAAAAAGGTATTATTATGCCAGTTTTTAATTTTCAAGTAAATCAACTTGAAAAAAATCATCGATAATTTGTTAAATAAACTTTTTATTTGATGTTTTAAATTAAACGAAGTCTATTAATTTTATGCCCAACTTTGCAACTGCCACGAAAATTCAAAATAAGATCATGGGCATTGAACATTTTATGCGCTTGCGTGCATGTCAAAAACTTCTAATTCTAGCTGCGTTGCCAGATAGTGAGGTTTTTCACAAATTCTATTACTCGTCTTCACATATGAATTGATTTTTATGCATTAATATGCATTTTTGTTTTCAAAAGATTAATTTAATTTTGGAACAAACGAATTTTTTATTTTAAGAAAAATTGAAACAAGTCTGCAAATATTTGCAATTTTTAACAGCTTTTGTAATGTCTAATGTGACATGTAACTTCGAAAATCTAGCAACGCTGTAATGAATTATTTCATTTAATGCATGTTATGGGGGGTTAAGTTATGGTGTCCGAGTGCATTTGATGTTATCATTAAAATATTACATCAGCTTTCATAAAATTCTAGTAAGTATTAAATAAGTTTAACTAGGGTTTACAGAGTGAAATCGTTGCGATTAGTACAGAGTAATTTGATTTATATGACTTAACGCCGGGCCACAAAAATAGTTTTTGCTGATTAAGGAAATGAAATGAAAATTATTCAGTAAACCATTAGGGCGGTATTTCAGTTGCTGGTTAACTTAAATTCTCGGTTTACTGTCATGGTGATAATTGTTTTCACAATTGTCTCCTTGGAAATTAACCAAAATTTAAGTTAACCATTAGGGACTGAAATACCGGGCCTTATTATTATTAGTATGTGATTGCAATAGTATTATCTAAATTACGTAAACGACCGGTCATTTACGAAATGTTTTGAATTCCCATACCTATTGCTATTTACAGTTACTTATGACAGTGCAACTGTTAGGACATCAGGTGAAATCCAAAGAGATTTAAAAATTAACGACTGTAGGAATCTGCCTGGTGGCCTGTTTGTAAATCCAGCACTATTTCAACGTTTTACAACAAAGTTGGTACAATAACATTTTTAGATACGTCAAAAACACAGATCGGTCAAAAATGCTAAAATCCAGTAACCGTTTAACAAGGAAACAGTTTAGAAAAGTAGCTAATGAAGCCTCTAAATCGATGTTATTTATGAATTCATCCCTATCTAATATAAATACAAATAATCAAACCACTTATGATGATACTTTTGGAAGAGAACTGTTCGCAAAGAAGCTACCCATATAACACATGGAAATCCAGTGAACTTCCATCGAACGTCCGTTCTTGGACTAACCATAGTCCTTCGGACGTGCGTATAAGGTCCGACTATCCTCTAACGGACGTTAGATGGACCTCCGTTTGACTCCAACTCGGAAGTTCCATTAACGTCCAAAACGGACATTTAAGGTCCAAAAACGTATCAAAATATAACCTTGAAAGGACGTTGTTTAAAAAAAAGTACATACATAAAAAGTACAAAATAACGTTTATTCCAATGAATTCTTATGTAACACTTAAAAAGAATATACATACGTACTTATTAATACATAAAAAACTTATTCTTTTTCTAGATTAAGTAGTTTAATTTGAAACTTCACTGCGATCTGAAAAAAAGTTATTAGAATTGAAGTGTTGTGAAAATAGATTCAAATTGTGACTCCAACAGTGCTGAAGGCATTATTTTGAATAATAAAAAGATATTTGTTCATTTGAATTGAATTTGTCTTTAAACCGCGTTTGTTGGGATTTTGGCGTTTGGTGAATGGAGCATTAAAACCTGAGAAAAACATCGGAATTGTGTAAACAACCCAGCGCCGCCCGAGATAAAACTAATTACCGAAATTGGTAATACATAGTAAGAAAACTCTGATTAAATAAGTTTTCGTAAAAGTAAATACTCCGATTATGTAGATTTTGTATATCCAATGTAAGAATTTTATTTTGAAAAAACTATTTAAATTGTTGTAAAAATTTAAACTACAAAATCACAACCAATAATAAAATTGCAATCACTTTTGGCAACCATTGGAAATAATTTATAGGGTCTAAATTTGATTCAAATATTTAGTACTTACTTTGCCTTGCAGTTTCTGCATTCGCTCGTTCCGGTGATCTTTTAAATATTTCCTTATGGCCTGCTCGAACTCTTTTAAATTACTATTTTGAGTAGACTTATTTATTTTCATTGCATCTATAAAAGAAAATTCGGTTACATATTTACACTACAGCAAACAAATGACTTACCAAATAGAAGTTGACTAAACTTTAGTTGGCAAAATTTGTGTTTTTTCCCATTCCTTTTCCTTCGTAACTATATTGCGAAGCCACTTTATGAGTGAAAAATTTTGGAATGGCTCTTGCAATAAACTCATATGGCGAGTCCCCACCAATAGCTGATAATTCTTTAGCCTTCAACGAAATATTATTAGTGTTTAAAGTACATATAATCTAAGAAATATTTCACTTACAGAATTAACAAAGTTTTGCTGTTCATTTAAAAACGATTCAAGTCCTGCTACATCATCAAGCACATTTACAGGCAACGGTAAATTAAATTTAAAAATAGAAAATTCGTCAATGTTGTCTTCCTTTGGAATGGTTTTAGTACGCGAATTTCATCCAAAATCTGTAATTGTGACGCGTGTATCAAATTTTGTTTCCGTAATATTTGTTGAAGAACACCTGAAAATTTTTACTTTAGAGTAAACTACCTTAAAATGGAATAAATTGTACTTCAACTTCAATTGTAGTTCAATTAAAATTTTGACCAAGTACTTTTATTTTATTAATTTGAGTGGCTTCGTATTCGTCAAGATTTTAAATTGAACTGTGAACTAGAGTTTATTTAATTTATAAACCAATACATAATTATACGTATCCATATTTTAATTGATAATACCAGATAATACCTTAATGGAACTCACCTGTGGTTTTATTGTGAATAGGACAACATGTACAAGTGACGACTGATTTTGATGAAGCCCCTGTGTTATAGAACTGCGTTCCAAAATAGGTGTAAGTTTAGGAGTCCATGTCGTGCGATTAAGCATCGGCGGTGTAGGTATCGCCAAAATCTCTGGATCCTCGTTATCTGAATCTGGTGTTTCATTTCTAGATTTATTTGCCTTGTGCCTTACTTTATTTACAACACAGTCTTCATCATCAGAGGAATCGTACATTGTATTTCGTATCCTTTTTCTTTTGCCCACAAATTCTGCTTCAGACAAGGATATCTCTGAACCAGATGTTGATGCATGGTTTTGTACTAATTTATTAATATAACGCCTTGCTTTTATGTACTCATCTAAAATAAATAAGTAAACCTATTAAATGTATAATTTTATGTAAACATTTTACTTACCAAACGTGCCATTTTAAATAGTTTAACGTCCCAGAGGCTCCATTCAGAATCTGACGGGTGTTGATTGCGAATGAATCTTTGAACTTGGTCTTTGGAGTACTGCTCTTCTGATGGCCAATAACACAAATTACCTTCGATCCAACATGTTGGAACTGCTTCATACGAATTTTCTTGTAAAAATTTTACAACTGTCCAGGTGGGTTGCATGTTGCTGAAGTGAAAAAATTATTAAAACATGAATTACAATCTTTAAAATATCCACCTACACGATTACAGAAGAAAAAAGCTACGGAGCTTAAAGTCTTCGGATTATATACAAAAATAACTTATCTTCTACTTTCTTGAGTACTATTAATATTTTTATAAGTTCGAGTTAAGGTTTAATATTGGAAAGACAACATATTCTCCTTTAGGTTGTAGATCAAACTTCATCATTTTTACAAATGTCCTCAACATTATAAACTTCCATCTTTTCTGACATTGAGTGAACTTTAAATATGTTTAACTCTGATGATTTACATGGAACATCATAAAAATTATCTGTTTTTGAAACTTACATCCAAGAACCATTGTTTCGTTTTTGTATTCCACTATATTTTGAATAATAAATATTGACCCATTCTTTAATTGACAGCAATTATTTGGTGCATCTGTTTTTAGTTTAAAATTTTCGAAGTGAATTTCCTTAAATTGAGAATTGAAATCATTACCAATGATTGGACCATTATTGTGCTCATATTTTAAAACATATTTACAATTATTCGAAATTTTATTTGTAAAACGCAAATCATCTTCTTCATATTTACGTTTGATGATTTGTTGTAAAGGTTGATCCCCTTTCCGAATTTTTCTTTTAAAGATTTCATATAATTTTCGAAAGGAAAGGCACTAAAAGTATCAAGAGGACCAAACCGCCTCACATCATCACAAATATGTAGTAAATTGTGAATATTATGTGTTGCATAACACCGTCCATAAATTTTTATGAAAGATTCAACAAAGTACTTTAAAAGTTCTTCTGCGTAGTCTATAAGCTCCAAGGAAAAGTTATTTTCTAATAAAATAGTTGTAGCTACGTGTAAGCATAAAAAATTTACATACTTTTCTCTACTTAAGACAGATTTTAATACTAATGGGCCTGTGTATAGCAAAAATTGCCTGCATTCAACAGCCTTCCACCTTGCAGCAATATTTATCGCACGGGGTTTTCTTGAAAAATCACATGTTATGTATTTTCTTTGGTTTATTAGATTTAAAGAAAGTTGTTGCCGTTCTCGTAAAGCTATTTTGTGAGGTATTTCTTCACACCATAGAGTTATTAATTTACGTACTACACCTAAACATATGAGGTGCATGTAATCCAAAGGAAAATCATTTACCATGTCCAAATTGGGAATAGTTTGTAAAAGAGATGTGCCAAGATGGTACTTTTATCAATTTTGCAATAAAATCTGCATGACTTCTAGTTACACATTCAATATCCGGAAAACAAATTCTGTTGCTTACATGCTCTCCTTTTGTGTAGCACTTAGAACATGAATTGTAACCGGTATGACCTTTACCATTTTAATATAAGCTTTCGCTGGAGCATCGCAAACAAATCCCTTGATTTTAAACTTATACAACTTATTATTAAATTCAAAACCATTTTGAGTATAATTTATTGCTTCTTGAACAAAATCAAATAAGTAATTATTTACATCAATGGGTTTTTGTTTCCACTATAAATTCCAACTACATCAACCACTGTTCTGTTTTGTACAAGGCTACACAAAATCGGGTATAACTCACTATCTGAACTTTTAGAAATAGGAAGCCCATCTATATTTACTAAAATTTCAATAGCACTTTCCGGTGTCAAGCAAATGCATTTTAAAAGATTTAAAATGATAGATTTTAAGCCAAAATGATAATAGTGGCCTGGAGAAACCTCTTTTGTTTCAATTTTGCGACGTGTGTTCAACAACACTCTCGCATCAGAAGGTAATTCATTTGGATTAAAAGTTTTTGATTTTAATAATTTTAACAAGCACGTAATTGCATTTTGTGGAATGTTAAATTCTATTGACCAATCACATAAATTATCTTTAAATATCTTAGTTGTGGACTCTTTAGGGTCATTATTAGCTAAGTTGCAAATGTTCTGCTCAGAAAGTTCATGAACGTAATAATCCTCTGAAGAACTAGATTGAGAATTAGCAACGAACTCAATATTTTGGTCCAAAACCTCTCCGTTAAAAGATACTGATCGATTTGGAATATTTTCATTTTGATGTTCATTTAAATACTTATTACTACATTGATTGTTTTCATTAAAACACATAACATTTTCAGTACCACCATCTAAACTATTTTCACCATCACAGTTTGTCCCATTTCTTTTTAAAGGTGAACTGTTCGAATCTGAGTTAATTACCCTCCGTATATATTTTTTTATTTTTTGGCATTTTCAGCACAGGTACAAGGGTGCAACTGGAAGCTGTAATGAGAAAAATTGAAATTACTGTAATTACGGAAAGACCAAAATTAAAGATTGATTTACAAAGGGACCGGCTTGTAATTGTGAACAGTATTGAATTGAAATGTATTAGGCACTAACGAAATTTGGCTACTATGCAGCGCTTCAAAACGCTTCGTGTATGATAACATCCCATTTAAATCGAAAACTAGAGTAAGGTTATGTACGATTTATTCTTTGTTTAATTGTTTACCGATTGTATACTTTTATACGCCTGAACATAAAAAGTAGTATAAAAATAAAAATAACAAAAACTTACCCGGCGATTTGTTTGGATAACGCACTAATACACACAATTTAAAAACGAAATTAAACACACACTGCACGTTTTGTGCTACACGTAATTAAGATCACACCAACTGGCGGGAGCGGGATGTAAACGTTCCTCCGGCGTTGGCGCCAAATACCACGAGTACAATCGTGCAAGTACGTGATTCGGAAATCAGTTTCATTGCGCGAAACCTTTTTAAATCTAACGTAAAATTTCGTCGCATTTAATAAATTAATATTTACTAATTAAAATTATTATTTGACGAAAAAGCTTAGACTTTCTAAACAGAAATCAACATTGGTATTTAAAAACTAATCGATACATTATAAAAATAAACGTTTTGCGCAGAACTGCACATTCTTCGTACAAATTTTTTTTTTACGTTGAACAACTCTAATTTGTCGGAAAAAATGACAAAAAGGGGTGTCAAAATTTTCGATTTGGAATTCATTAATATTATATTTATAATAAGATGTGGAGTAAAAAAAATTACACAATCACCTCTGTTTTTAAGTTGTGTAAGGACATACAATGGACGTTCTTATAGGGACCTACATTGTTCTGACAATTATGGACGTCTAATGGACGTCCGTGCAAGATTCTGAACCGACCGGACTCTAAATGTCTCACAAACGGACGTCCTGTGGACGTTTGGTGTTATATGGGTATTTTAGAGTATGATGATAAGCGAAAGTAGTTCCAGAAATCAGAATAATTTATCTGCATTACCTGTAATTAATTGTGTTGTACCAAATTTGCCATGCGATGTACATCAGGATATTGAAAAGATTTTGGGGCAACCGAAAGTTTTAATGTTTGTATTGAAGATCTTCCACCTTGTAATGTAGGCAATAATTTTAATTTAAACTTAGCTAATTGGGCAATAAGTGAAAACATTGCTCTTTGTTCATTAGGTAAATTATTGAATCTTTTAAAAAATACATCTGCAGAATCTTTACAAAAGCTGCCTAAGGATCCTCGGACATTGCTCACTACACCGAGAGTAATTAATGTCAAAAAACTTGGAAGTGGTGTGTATTATTATTTTGGGATTTATAATTGCATTTCAAACTTATTAAATAGATGTAATACTGATCAAACTGATAGTATTTGTCTGGCCATAAACGTCGATGGTTTGCCATTAACTAAAAGTACTGATATTTGCTTCTGGCCTATTTTAGGAATCATAAAATCTATAGCAGATCTGCAAAATACAGTTTTTGTGATAACAATATATCAAGGAAAAGAGAAACCACCACCCAATAGTTTTCTTTCAGAATTTGTTAAGGAAGCTTCTAACTTAACATTACATGGGATAACTGTGAATAATCGCACATTCAATTTTAAAATTCAAATGTTAATTTGTGATATGCCCGCAAAAGCACATTGCTTGTCAGTCAAGAATCACAATGGGTACAATTCATGTACCAAATGTTGCGTAGAAGGTGATTATGTTAAAAATATGGTATGTTTTGATGAAATTAATTGTTTGAAAAGAACAGATGAAAGTTTTCGAAATAAAACACAACCTGAACATCATGTTGGCATTTCAGTTTTAGAGAACTTGCCTAACTTTTAACCTAATAAGTGCCGTACCTCTAGATTACATGCACATGATACTGTTAGGAGTAGTAAAAGACTATTATGCCACAAAATATATGGGTATATTTTTGGAAAACCTCCGTTTAAGTTAAGAGCACAAGCGGTAATACTGCTCAATCAAAACTGCAGCAACTGAAATCATATATACCTATTGAATTTTCAAGACGAAAAACTAGAAATATTAATGAGTGTAAACGATATAAAGCAACAGAATTTCGATTACTTCTACTGTACACAGGGCCAATAATTTTCAAAGACATTTTGCCATTAAAAATGTATCATAATTTTCTATTTTTAATGGTAGCTACACTAATCATGATCAGTAAGGATTTCTGCAGTAAAGAAAATTATCTTAATTATTCTTTAGTATTAATAGAACATTTTATATTGAATTGCAAACGAATTTATGGTTTGGGATTTATTTCTCTAAATGTGCATTCATTGATTCACTTACCCGACTGTGTACGTGAATATGGCAGTTTGGACAACTTTAGTAGCTTCCCATTCGAAAATTATATGACCAGTTTAAAACGAAAAATTCGCAAACAATCTCTTCATTTGCAACAAGTCGTCAAAAGGTTGGAGGAAGAACGTAATATATTGAAATTTCATAAAATTTCAAGTACAACATGTAACGTTCTACTTCAAGAACATCGAAATGGACCCATTCTAGAAGGTTTTTCACACCCACAGTTTCGAAAATTATCAACAAACACTTTTACAATTGCCACCACAAAATTTGCCGATAGTTTTGTTCAAACTTGGAATGGTACTATTATTAAAGTAGAAAATTTTGCTACACAAGTGTCATCAAAAACAGTATTTATGATAGGATTACAGTATAAAGAGGAAAACGATTTCTTTTCAAAACCGTGTTCGTCCACCTTATTTGGTGTAACATACATCAGTAAAGTTAATGATGATTTAAGATATTGGGACGTAAATAGTATTAGGCGAAAACTGATTGTGTTTCCCTTTAAAGAATCTTTAGTATGTTTTCCGTTGTTACACCAATGAAAATTTATTTATTATGTTACACCAATGAAAATTTATCTTCACCATAGACAATGTGGTACGTTGTATTATTTACTGAAGAGAACACAGTAACTGTTGTTCCCAACAATTGGTATAATCAAGAGAAGGGTGAATGTTTTGGCCATCTAAGGATGTAAAACAAGAAAAAGTTGAAAAATTTATTAAGCAAAAGCTGGTACCAAGTGACGGTTGGCATGGATATTCTGCTAAGATTTTAGGAAAGTACTGTAAGTAAATAATAATTGTGTATGATTTTATTATTTTTACTATCATATTTCTAGATGATTATAATGAGGCTAAGAGAAAGCTTAATAAAGCTCAAGAAACGGACAAATTAACTTCAACTGATGAGAAAAATTTTGAAAAAGTAAAACGTAAACCTAAACGCAATCCCAAATACGTAAGCAGTAGTTCTGATTCTGATGTACCTAATTCAGATTCAGATGAATCAATTATTTATCCTCCCAAAAAACCATCTGCAGATGCTACCGAACAACCAGGTATAAACTTTATTGTTATTTATTGGTTTAATATATTTAATTATGTGATTAGGAACCAGAACTCAACAAACATCGAAGAACAAGGAGGGAACATCACTGTATCGAACGGCTTCCAGATCACTTACCCCCGACACTTTCAGTTCTCCTCGTGCAAGCAGGTTTGTAAAATCCACTGTAATTTCTATATTTTATATGATTTTTTTCCGTTTTATTATCCAGTGTTCCGTCATCATCACATAGCCAACAAAGAGAAATTGGAAAAGGGATTGAACATAGGTAAGACTTTTTAAAGGCCATTACGTTTTTATATATGAATTTCAGATATTCGAGATTATTTAATTGTAGTGAAAAGGCAACAACACCGCACGCAGAACAATTGGGTATAAAATGTATTATTTACTTTAACACATTATATTTATGTTAAACAGGAAGTAAAATCCAACAAAACCCAAAAAAAGGGAGGAACTTCAATCTATAGAACTGCTTCAAGATCACTTTCGCCTGACATTTTCAGAAGTTCTCATGGGAGGTTTGTACATCACAATATAATTTATTTACTGTATGGTTTTACTTTTGTTTTTTCTATTATTCAGTGTTCCATCATCATCACGTCATCAAAAACCAGAAATTGAAGATGCAATTGAACATAGGTAACACATTTTAAAAGTCATTTTGTTTTTTACAACTGTATTTCAGATTTTCAGAATTATTGGACTCTAGTGAAAATGCAACATCGTCCCATTCATCTAAAATTTTAGGTATTTTACAGAAAATGGACGCTGATCACAAAGGTGAATATATACCTAATGTACATATAAATAACAGAGATCTTTTTTTTTTAGAATTTAGATATCAAGTAACAAGAAAACTAGATTTGTTGAATATGAAACTAAATGATATGATCGAAAATGAACTAAGATCTAAAATGTTGAGACGAACATATCTGAAAATAATGCCGAGTTGTTAGAAATCTTGGGTTTATTTCCATTAAATGATGACCAATTAATTGTAGTTGAAAATTTTTAAATTTAAAGGTCGAAAGTTGTAAATTACTGGTATATTAGTTAAAGCATGTATATTAATATATTTCTTATTTATAATGTTATTTTAGGCATGCGAATTGAGTCGCACAGGTGGTAGTTCTTGTGGTGAAATGGTGAGGAAGTTAATGTTTAAGTTATTTACAAATGAACTTGGACAAGGCTACAGTTGGGATGGTGCGAAGAGAAAACAAGTTCAAACATTTAAAAATTGCATCAGTTATTTTAGGTGAGTTTTTCGCTCATTATGGTTTCTTTTAACTTCTGTAAATGTAAATTTAACATCTATAAATCACTGTTGTTTCTATCGCCAAATAATTTTCCATTCTTATTGTAGATGCAGTACGTTTAAATGCAAAGACATCTCAAGCTACCGAGGCTGAAATAATAGCATGCATTAAAAATGGCTAGTGAGGTGCAAGGAGAGAGTGCTTTTAGAAACTAAAAGACAAGGTATCGGTAATTTGAGAATTAATATCATACTTACCTTTTATTTTTTACAGGACTGATGAATCAGAGAAAAATAACATTTAAATAATAACTAAATAATGTATTATATTTTTTGTTGGTTGTAACATTACAAAATAAAAAATGAACAAAGAATATCTAGAATATATTATTAACGTACATACAATGTGAATTATGAATATACATATAATATACCTGGATATACAAGAACATACATAAAATATACAAAATGTACATTATATGAATATTACGATGTGTGACAAACTAATATTTTATGAATGTGCATTAAATATTGTTCGTATTATAAATACATATTTTATGTATATCCGAAGTTCTCATACGAACATACACTGTATATGTGATGTATATTCCTTTGTTATGTGGGTTAGATCTCGAACCAATTGTGAACATCACAAGCAAGAAAAATCAATTTTAGAAGATTTACCAATCGACATGGTTAAATCTTTTCCTTTAGACTATATGCATTTGGTATGCCTAGGAGTCGTCAAAAAATAATTGATATCTGGCATGGAAAACCTGGAAAAGGAAAAATTGGACTCTAAAACATTGGATCTTGTTTCTCTGAATTTACAAAATGCTACGAATGGATGCCTGATGAATTCAATAGAAAAGCACGAACTTTGAAGGATTACCGAAAATGGAAGGCAACTGAATTAAGAAATTTTTTATTGTATACTGCACCTGTGTGTTTGCATGGAGTTCTTGATTTGTATTATTACAAACATTTTATGACTCTTAGTATCGCAATAAAAATTCTCGTGTCTCACAAATATATAGAACATCTTAATTATGCTAAAAATCTTTTGTTATATTTTGTAAAAAAATTCCCTACGTTTTATGGAAAACGCAATGTCTCTTACAATATACACAATTTGATTCATTTAGCAAATGATGTTGAAGTGCATGGACCTTTAGATAAATTCAGTGCGTTTCCATTTGAAAGTTATTTGGGCCAATTGAAGCATCTTTTGCGCACTGCACCCAAAGCTTCACAACAAATCTATAATCGAATACAAGAAATAGGTCCATCAGATTTAACAGTTAAATGTTATAAAAATAAAATATGATTTACTTTCCAAATTTTGTAAATGCATTAAATAAAAAAGGAAATAATTTTGTAATGTTGCAAAATAACGATATTTATAAATTAACTAAAGTAGATGTTCTTAAAAAACAATTTACAGGTTTCAAAGTAAACAAACTTTTACCTTTATATGAAAGACCATGTAATTCAACATTATTTGCTACTGGAATATTGTCGATTTCTTCAAATGAACTTTGTATTGACTTTGAACAAATAATATCAAAAATGGTTGTTGTACCATACAAGGATGATTTAGTTGTTGCACCATTACTTCACACACTGGAATAAGATACTCTGTAAATACTGTTTTTAAATAGTTTTTAATGCCTATATAGTAATACCATTTTTAGTAGAAAAATATTTATTGTCATTCATAATTTATATCAATGTTTAGAATATGTTTCACGTCATTGAATTTCAATCTGGGGAAGTAGAAGTGGTTCCATCCAACTGGATTATTGATAATAAGGTAATAATTAATCTTTGTTTCTAGTTATAATTATTACAACTTTCTCCTAAAATTTGATTTGGGTCATTAAAAATATTAAATAATATGAATATAATGGTGGTTCATATCCTTTATTTCATTTTTGAATTAATTTTAGGTGTTTTGGTCTAAAACATCTGGCAGTGTGTATGCTCGAAAAGGTTTTGCTCCAAAGCTAACATGGTAAAAAGTATCCATGTACAATTCGATGTAATAATAAAATTTTTGGTAAGTTATTTTTCTTAATTATGTAATAGTAGTCTATATTTTGAATAAATTGAAGATACTTTCGAGGAGGCGTTACTGAAGTGCAAAATATTAATGGAGCACACAGACTCTTCATCATCTCCTTTAACGGATTCTGAATATGAGAGTCAAGCGAAAACAAGAGAAAGATCTGGAAATCAACATTCAGATTTTGAATATTATCATGACGAAGATGTGGACGACATTCCGGACATAAATGATTCTAACTTATCTAAAACTCTTACCAATGACCAGAAAACGACACCATCCTCATCGGCCAGTACTGATCCTTTAGGAAATCTCACTTCTGGCACAACAGAGTTAGATATTACCAACTTATTCGTTCCACAGTGTAAATGTAGTGGTAATTTGGAATGAAACAGTGAAATATTGGGTTGTTGTGCTTTTTCTTTTAGAATTGACAGATGTTCTTCTTACTGAAATCGCCCAAGTCAAGAACGCAGTTGATTTCAACAGACGTTTAATAGGTAATTTGTTCTTCATTTTAAAATGTTGTTTTCAGAGCAATTTATAATTCAGATGAAACGAGAATGGGAGGCAATTAAATTACAAGTTCAGAACTTAAATGGACTGGAACAAAAACAACAAATAAGCTCATCTATTAACATTTTTGATGAAGTTTTACCACTTTTATCGATAGAGGACATTACTGTTTTAATGAACTTTTAGAAGATGCAGAGAAACAAAAATCTTTGTAAGTATTTATGAAACTGTACTAAATATCTATCGACAAACTGTAATTACAGGTTAGCAGACTTAGCATGATTGGTGGTAAAGATGCAAAGTCAACATTAAACAATATCATCAAACACTGCTTTTCAGTTGAAGCCCAGAATATGTGTAATTGAAGTGGCGTACATAACAAATTTAAACTAAAAGACACAAAACTTGTTTCAGTTATAGTTGATTTTGTTTGTCACAATAAACAATCCACAAAAGTAGAGACGGAAAATATGCTAAAATATATTTTTCAGCATACATATGACCGCGTCAAGTCCGAAAAAAAGAAATAGCTAGGTATCTTAATTTATTACTTAAGTTTTGAATTACTTAATATTTGATGGATTAATTTTTTTTTATTAGAAATACACACTGTGTTTATGAAATTGGTTGTATTTTATTTTAAAGTGTATCGTAATTAGGAAATACATACTAAAAGTTTATAAAACTAATTTCTCTTGCGTATTATCTACAGAGGGTTGGAATCGACCTTGAAAACTATTCAACTAGATCGTGAAAATCTCAAGCCCGCTTTTGGAGACGAAAACAAACTTTCTTACATAGAAAGGAAAAACTATTTTCATTTTAACCTGACTCTTTTCCAATTAGAATGGTTAAACACCAATAAAAATTTTATTTTGCGATACTATACTTGTATTAAAACGTTTTGTCGGTGTTTACCATTTTAATCTGAAAAGCGGCAGCTTAAAATGGAAATTGAAAACTTTTCCTATGTAAGAAAAAGTGAAATAATCGGTAACTAACGTCACGTCATCTTTGATTGTTTTTTGTCACGTTTTAGTCACGATTCTTCATATCGCTTTACGTGATGTTTTATATATTGATTACGTCACGGTTTTTCTGTAACATATTCGTCATGATTCTTCTGTAAGTTTTCGTCACGATATTAAGTTGTCGTTGTCGTGACAATTTCAAAAATTAAATTTAGCGCGGTTTGACCACTGCCTCAGCAACGAATTCTATGCAGATTCGAAATCACGATAACGTAAAGTTTAATCACGATCGTCAACGTTGCTGTCGTGATTTCTTGAAGAATTGTTACCTGGGCTGTAGTTGGTCGATTTCTGTACCACACACTTTCATCATTACGATTGACTGTGCGCTATGATTGAGAATATTCTTCACAAAACAATCTTGTACAATATCTTGGTTCTCTATCGTGTTGCAAATTGATCTTCCAGTTCTGAAATACAGTAAAATGTACCTATTATATATAAGAGTAGCATTTGTTTTTCAAATACCTGTGTAAGCTAAGAGCAGACTCTGGTAAAGACGTACAGAATAAATTTAGTATAAAATTCTCCTCACCCTCGGTCAAATCAGAAGTTTCAATTATTTTATCTTTGAAACAAGGCATTTTTCCACAGACACGGGCTTATATTTTCTTGTGTACTAGATTTGTGGGTAGACCATACACATTTGAGGTCCGTAGCTGAGATAACAAAGAGTTTTTGCACCTCATAATTTTACCTAACGTTAACCTTATAGGAGCATGCGCTTTGTAAAGAAACCGTAAACTTTATTTTCATCGTTAAACAAGTTTTGCACCTCTTGTTGGAAAGTCGTAAATGTTATCGTTATTTGTTGTGCGCGCATGTCAACAGTGAATTAAATTTCTAGATTGTGAGGTTAGAAATAATTGTAGTATGTACCTACATTAGATAACAGAATAACGCCAACAATAAACTTATTTGGCATAGAAAAACAACTGATTGTGGTTTGTAAACAAGTTTTTATGGTTGCATTTGCTATAATTAAAATTGTAGTTAATGGAGGAAATAATCATTATTATTATACAAAGGCGAAGAAATGGGGAAGAAATTGATCATAATGTAGTACATGGGTTAGTGCTACATAATATTTTTCAACCCCATATCCGAAACATTAGGGTACAATTTGATCTGAATAGCCTTGATGACAAAACTGTCAAACAATTATTTCGTTTCCTAAGAGCAGATATGATTCGCCTTGTATTACTTCTGCGAATACCATTACAAATTAGAACACAATCGAGATATCATGCCCCAGGTATGTATAAAAACAATTTATATGTTTACAATAACTTTTATATTTTAGGTCTTGAAGCTTTATGCATTTTCTTGAAGATTAGCGTACCCTAACCGATTATGTGAATTGGAGTTGCTTTTTAATAGAGGAAGCAGTGCCTATCTGAAATTGCAAATTTTGTTAGTGGACACATTAATGAGCATTTCTCCCACTTACTGCAAAATTTAAATGCTCCTACAATGGTTGAATAGGAATAAACTAGATTTTTATTCCCAAGTAAATGAACAGTATCTAGCATAGCATAGAAATTATTATTGTATTCATAGGCAGTCACTGCAAGAGGGGAGCGGTTCCTAATTGCTGGGCATTTGTAGATGGTACAAACACGGTCTATGAAAATGATCAGTTTTGGGTCGCAATCCGCCATAGCAGTTACAGTCTAAACACAATGCTTGCACCTTATTCATTCTTGCAGGTTTTGTGATCTTTTATATTCCGAAGTAAGACTCAAACCTTTGAAGTATTTAAACTGTTTATATCAATGTTAGCTCATAACATCAAATAATTACTTCTTGTAATGATATCTAATTTAATTATCATTTCAATAATGATTACGAAAATTAAATAAAACTTTTACTAAGTTAAGGGTTTTGTCATTACCTAATTACTTTACGGGCTAAACGTATTTTAGTTTAAATATATTTTGCTAAAAATGACCACAAATAATAAATCCACTTGGCAGATTTACCTCACATCTAAACATGAGACAATTTTAATATAATACGATACTGTGGGGGTGAAAGTACAGGAAATGAAAAATACTAAGATAATAGATTCAATTAGTAGACAATAGACGTTTTTGTTAATGACTAACAAAGAGGGCTTAAGTAATGAAAATCCTTGAATTTAGAAAACGCGATTTTTTGCTGTTAATTACACTTTAGTAGTGGTTTACCTGCCAAGAGGTTACTGTGATATTTTAGTATTTACTGCGTTCTGTGTCGAATTTTTATTATAAATTGGAAAATGCCAAGAAGACCAAATCAAGCGGATTCTTCGTTGATTATTCGATCCCGAATAGCTGCTCTAGCTGTTGCTGGTTGGTCCACAAGAAGAATTTCTGAAGATGTTGATCTTTCTGTAAGTTAGTTAAGAAGCTTCAGCAGTATATTTTCTTTTGAAAATGCGTCAAAGGGTGTAATTTTTAAAGACGTATTACTGTTCAAAGTTTTAAAAAATTTCCATATTTTTGTTGTATTAATTAAAGGTAATTAAAGTTTGTTAAAATTATAATGAATATCCTTGTGATCGACATTTGTATTAAAATCAAAAGCAAAATATCTGCCCTAAGTGCGCACACTTTGATTGATTCACTCTGTATATGAAGATGCTTACTCATTTAGAAATCGATTTTTATTTAATAAAATTGTTAAAAGTATAGTGATTGTCACGACTAGAAAAATTAGTAGGGATCTGCTGGTTATCGAAAATTCAACGTCATAAGTTATTTATTATTACGTATTTACACATTCTCTTTATATATTATTTTATTAAATTCTCGTAGAGACATACGGTTAGACGTTGGATTGCTCGAAGTGAACTCGGAGAGTTACGTACTGTTCGTCCTGGAAGAGCTCTGTAACGACTGAAGCCGAAGATGATGCCATTCGTCAAAATGCGAATGAACTAAGATTTGTATCGTCAGTCCAAATACAAGAAAATCTAGGACTGGGCTGTAGCGTTAGAACCATCAGACGTCGGCTACATGAGGGTGGCATGCATAATCGGCGACCAGCCCGAAAAATTATTTTAACTCCTGACCATGCTGCTGCACGATTAGCATTCTGCCAGCAAAATATTGACAGAGACTGGTCAAATGTTATATTTACCGACGAAAAATCATTTTCGACATCACAGAAACCCCGTGCAATTATGGCGAGCAAATGGAACGCGCTATGACGTAGAAAACGTCCTTCCTAACAAAACGAGTGGTCGAATTAATGCAGGGTTTTGGGGTTGGATGAGTAAAAATGGTCCAGGGAAATTACTCAATTGTTCCACCTAGATTTAATTCAATAGAATACATACGCGTATTAGAGGATGTGTTATTACCGTCCGTAAGAGCAATATTTCCGGAAGCAGAAATGGAAAATATTGTTTTGGTACAGGATAATTGTAGTATCCACACCGCTCGAATTGTGGATGAATGGTTTAACGAACACCCTGAAATACAATTGCTACCATGGCCAGCTAAATCGCCCGACCTAAATCCGATAGAAAATCTGTGGGCTGCCATGGTGAAAAGTTGGAACGGCGTTGGCTTCAATGGCGTAGAGAGAAAGCTTACAAGAACTAACCGATCATGTGACGTGCATCGTGGAAATCATTCAGAAATTCCCAAATTTGTGACAATCTTGTAAACAGTATGAGAAGGCGTTTAGAAGAATGTATCTAATTCTAATGGATACTATACTAAATATTAAACAAATGAGACAAAATTTTACATATTCCTATTGTCATTATTTTGTATACATATCGTATTGTTTTATTATTTCGTTGTATAAAATTATGTTGGAAAAAATATATGTTGAAATTTTTAGGTAAAAGTCGTTTACAACATTTACATTAAATTATTTTCCAGCCGATTGCTTCAAGCAACTATTTGAAAAAAATGTTTGATCAAAAATTGGATGAATTTAGCAAATTTTAAGTTTACTTTATCAAATAAATCTAACATAGAATTTGCCATTTCATCCAATTTCCTTAATTAAAAATTTTATTCCCATCCAATAGTTCCTTTGAAGAAACTAACTTCGGAAAATAATTTAATGTAAATGTTGTAACCACTTTCACCTAAATATTTCAAAATAGAATAATTCTTGATTATGTGCATTGCGTACCTATTAAATTAAATATTTCGTAATTAATGTATCATTTACCTTTTCAATTCCACTAATTTAAATGCTTATTTTGACAATCTTTAAAAATTTACTGAAGTAAACAGTTTAAATAAGCCGTTGTAATTGTTAAGAAGCTTACCTGGGAATACAATAGAGGATCGTAAAAACTACAATGTTTGTGTTTAGACTGTAACTGCTTGGCGGATTGCGACCCCAAACTGATCATTTTCATAGACCGTGTTTGTACCACCAGAGCTATATGTAGACCTACTCGTCACCAAGAAGAGTACTATTCTGGTCACAAACGTGTACACTGTAATGAGTATCAATCAATAGTTATACCCGATGGACTGATATAAGTCTTCTTGGTGCATATCGAGGAGGACGTCACGATGCTTCAATCTTAAATGAGAAATGGATTTTATGAGCAATTAGAAGAGAAAGATTGTATTTGGAGCTACAATGGTTACGTTATTTATGGGGATCAAGCATATGGAATTAGAAGGTTATTACTGTGTCCTTATCCCAGGTAGAGGTTTGAATGCAACTCAACAGAAATTTAATCGCACAATGAGTTTCAGTTCGTCAGGCTGTGGAATGGGGTTTCAGAAAATTGTGGCAGAATTTGCTTTTGTCAGATTTAAAAACGTCAAAAATTGCAATTGCAAGAAATTAAAATGTACTATATAATCGCTGTTATTTTATTTCAAACTGCTCACATACTTATATACGGTGGTGAAACTGCACAATATTTAAATATTGAACCAATCGGTTTAGATTTATATTTGAATTAATAAAAGAAATAGTAAAGTTCTGTTTTTGATTGCGTTTTTATTTATTAGGTAATTAATAATATTCGTTTGGATTTCCACAATTGCACATCAAATCTTTTCTGTGCCTGCTTTCCACTCATAAGACTTTCTCCAATATCTGCATACCATGTTTTCGTTCGTTGGATTCCATTTCAAACTTATGCTCTTCAAATCTAATTTTCTTTTTTTAACTTTAACTTTTCCTCCTCAATAACAAGTTTGCGTTATACTAGGAAAATGAATATTCTTTTCTTTCCATTCCTTTGACGTTTGTCGTATTCGTTGTACAGTACAAAAAGGCCTTCTCTATTGGGCAACAATGCCGGCACAGTGCAGTGGGGTAGGTTTAGTAATTAAGATAACGTTAGAAGGTAATGTATATTGATAAAGGCAACTTACAAAACCGTACGTCTTACCAGGTCGGCGTCAAAACCGCAAGTGACGCTTGCGCTTACACAACTAACGAAACATTTTCACATAAAAATAAAAACAGACAAACAAAAGGAAATACATAAAAACGCGCAATTCAAATGATGATGTAACATTCTCTCTCTGTGCATTAATTTTTCTTTTCCATGTTTTATTAGCTTCCTAAAAGGATATTATAAGTACTAAAAAAATTTTTTGTGTTGTGTACATACGGCCAAGTATTGGTGGAGAAATGGTGTTTGTGAAGTAGTATTGACTTCAAGTTCACTATTAGTTGAAGGATTGATTGGATGGTTTTCATCTGCAGACAGAATTGTCTCATTGATGATTATTGGCTTCATCCTGCTTGCAATTCGGCTTTACTGTGCAACTAGGAAAGAAAATTCAATTTATAGAATATTTATACAATTTTTAGTAGACTTAATTGAGTTAAACTTACGAATACTGTTAAGCTTTTTCAGCCCAACAGTAAGAGTCACTTTTCCCAGATGTTACTCTCTTGTCCTTTTCTTCTTGAATTCTTTTCTCTCATCATACTCAAATGTTTTGGCTTTAGAAGATGTTTTCTGAATAATTTTCTTCTATTCCAGACCTTAAGACAAAGTAATATGTAAAATATATTATAAGAATCAGTAATTGATCGACTGTTTTCCTTCCATTCTTATCTTTTCCAACCATAATTTCAATAATAACATTAAATGATCCTTAAGAGCTTTTAATGAAACTCTTTATTAGTTAGAACCATTATGTTTTGCTTTATGTCATTCCATAAACTTGGATTCTCGTAAGGGTTTAATCGACTATCTCTTACTAAAAGGATCAAGTCATCTTCGTCTTTAAACCGTAAACGTTTTTTTGGTAATACCAAAATCCATCTAGAAAAAAATATATGTTTTGTTTTAAACATTTTAACTAAATATCGTAAACGATAACCTTTTAGACAACTTTATAATAAAAACAATAACCACTTGTAACTAGGTTAAGTTTGGTTATCTCATTCTCTGCGCTTGCATGTAATCAAAAGTCAACTGCTTAAATTTAAGCTCCTTCCTGAATGATAATTCGGCAGCCTTTATCGTTAATAGCGTTAACAAAGGTTTTTATCAATTGCATGCTCACAATACCATAACCACAACCACGCATCAAAATAAGTGGTGCAGAAGCCTCTCTAACCTCCATTTTTGATAAATCATCTCTAAAACAAAAAGGTATCGTTGGAAAGCACAATAATCTTGCTTTTCTATAAATCTGCAATCCAGTAGTTTATGCACCCCAACAAAATAATCTTCTTCCTAATTTCGTGTTTTGAATTTACTCAATCTCGTACACTTAATTAAAACAGCTGAAATATGTTTGCATTTTCCGTGTTGCCAGCTTTGCATAGATAAAACCATTGAAATTCATGTTGACTTTCCCATTTTCTACTAGTAGTACTCCATTAATTTTATGCGGATCGGTATTTAACTGTCTGTTGATTGGATACATAGTGCAAAAGATTTATCTTTTTGTGTTCAGTGCATTACTCTCACTTTGCCACAAGAACAACATATCCTGCGTTTAAACTGCTTCACCCCCATAAACGCATCTAGAAGTTTCACCCGAACAACACAAATTGGTCTAAATCGCATTTAAAAGATGTCAGAAAACATCTAAACTCGTCTATGGAAAAAATTAAATATAAAAGATGTAAATTAAATGATGTTATTTAGATTTGGGTAAGATAGATATAATAAAGATGTATGTTAGACGCAGGAAATATGATGTTCGGTATTAGATTTAATATAGATGTATGTTATACATCAAAAATGTGATGTATTGTATACATAATGATTTACCTACAAGAAAATGGTCTAATTGATTTATAATTTAGATGTAATTTGAATTTTAGTCAAAATAAGGTTAAGATAAGGTTTAGATAGTAACAATTTTGCAAACAATAAACATTTTAGAAACAAAGTTGATTGTATGTTGCCTTACACTTTTATTTATGTTTTCTGTTTCAATTATATTTAGAAAACTTCAATTTACATACGGCTAATTGTAAAATGAAATAAAAGGCTGTAATTGTTTAATGGATTATAAAAAAATTTGCCGTGTCTTTGAAAGTTTGGAGGTAACCCAAATGATTCCTTTAGTAAAGTACACGTGAACGCTAATAAAGCAGTAATTAAAAATATTAACAAATATTAACTGCGATAACTTGCTTGTTTTGCAAACGTGTGAAGAAATCCTACGCAAATTAGTTGAGTCGCCTGTGTTTGTTTTGTCTATATACGTGCTTTTTAATTTAGAATCTTGTTGAATCATTCAACGGTTTACTGTGGTCATTGATTGAGTGTGCTGTTTGTGTCTTTGTTTTAAAGGTAAGTTTTTTGTATTAATTTTCCAAACTCATTAAAATTACTTGCACAACTACTTGCGCTTTCGATGGATTTTTGTTTTGGTTGGCGATTTATGATTATGAAGCATAAACTCATCTAACTTCTAAATCTGGTCACAAAACCGCGTTCTTATTTAGAATTGCATAGATATTAATCATTTTTGAGCTTAGGTAGGTAACCTTATTACCAAGCTAAGAACGGCTTTGTAAATCAACTAAATTTCGGAGATTTTGTTCAGGCACGTGAGGTAAGGTATTTATAGTTACATCAATGCGTTATCAAAATGACATCACACGTAACAGCTCTAGAGCGAATTATTTGTTTTTAACCTTGTTTAGTGCATTCCTAACATTTGCTTGAAAAAATGCTTAATGCTAATAAGTTTGATAGGTCAAATAATTGTTTTTAATTATAGCTGCAGTGTTTACTTCAAACCAGACGATCTAAACATGCTTAATATTAGAAAAGCACTCCGGATTGGTTCCGCCTTTCTAATCAGAGATACAATTATGGTAAAAAGAAGAGAAGAAAATAAATAGTTAAAAATACAATGTAATTCAATAATGTACGTAATATATTTTTTTATTTGTCTTATGAATGGTATATTAATGTTTAGTTTCATTTCTGTTATGTTGTTACTAACGTTTGTTTAAGTTGCTTTAAATTTTACACTTGTTTTGTACTTTAATGTAATAAATGATATTTTTGTGTAATATTTGATTTTAGTTTGTTCTGTAAATCATTTAACTTAAGTCCGTATAACTTTTGTTTAATAACATGCATATTAACTTATTAAATACATTGATGTCTAAATTTAATCTACATAGTGATATCAAATTGAAATATATTTCTTATGTTTTATAGAGTCAAAAAATTATTAATTTATGACTTCTATTAAAAGTGATCACAAATTGATTTTTTTATACTTTATAAGTGTATACAGATATAGACGTCTATTTGTAATCTAATCAAGCAGGTAAAACTGTAATCGAAATTAGACGTTTTATTCAGGTAAAAAATGAATGTGTTTTAGACGTCTACTAAAGTATATTTTAATTTTATCTAAATCGGATGCAATATAGACGTTAATCACGGGGACATTGCGATGTTGAAATGACATCGCACAATCAGGCAATTGTGACCATCTATAGACGATCATAGTGACATTAATTATATATTTTTAGACGTATACGTGTTCTTCGGGCAGTTCCTTCCAAATATTTAAAATAGTCAATAAGACTTAATCTTATTCCGTAAGTTTCAGACATACTAAAACTTTTAATAAAGAAAGCAGGAATACATAAGATTTAACATGTACATATTTACTTACCTATATATAATATTAATTACTGTAAGATACTTAAAGCTAATTAAATTGTCTTTAAACACAAACAACTAACACTACAAATACATAAATTGAAAAATAAACACCAGAAAAACAACACTCTTACACACACAATAACATCGAACCACCATCAAACTGCAAATGTTTTTAAACAATGTACGTTAAGTTAGTTTCATGTTAATCGGTAGAGCACTGCAATCTTAAAGTTATATCCCTATTAGACACCGCCAAATAATGTGCTGCCTCTACGTGGAGAATTGTGTAACTACTTGTTTTGGGATAGAATGGCTAGCGGTAGTACGTTACTTGTAGAAAACTTAAAGAAAAATAAGAGCCATCAATATTGTTGTGTTCCACAGTGTAATAATTATTACACAGGAAATATATCAATGCATGGGTTTCCGTTAAAGAACAAATTATTGTGCAAAAAGTGGCAAATTAATTTAAAAATTGGAAAGGCAGTTACTGCACATACGAAAGTATGTAGTAATCATTTCAATAAAGAAGATTTTATTTTATTTGGTAAGTAAACAGATTACTTTATTAATATTCTGGAAGTATTTTTGTTTTATTTGTAGATAGTGTTAACAAACGTAGATGCTTAAACAAGAATGCTTTCCATCACAAAATCTACCACATGGAATTGTACAAAAATTACCATCATTTAAAACGATCCAAGCAAAGCAGAACAGAATTACAAGATTGAAACGAAGGAATGAAAGAACTGTCGATAACCAAAAATTTACATCTTTAAATGAAGAAATGTTCACACCACAAAGAAGTGACAAATGTGATATGGAAGCTGCTACTGCGTTGTTACAATTGTATAATGTTCACAAAAATGTTCAAATTCCGAGCAAGAATGTTAAAGAAAAAGCTGTACAAGTAAATACATTTGTCGATATTTCCTTAAAATTTGATATTGCTGATGTAATCAATACAGAGTATCGCCTGAAATTTTGTACAGGAGTGAACAACTTGAAACTATTTGAAGTGATTGTGAATACAGTTTCTAAAATATGCCCACCATTTGGAAAGTTTTGTATAAGGAAGCAAATACTATTAACTTTAATGAAAATTAAATTAGGCCTTACATTTAGTTTTTTAGCATTGTTATTTAACATTTCACAATCTAGAACAAGAAGATTTTTGGATACATGTGTAGAGTTCTTGGACAATTATTTAAATCACTGATAAGATTCCCATCTAAAGATGAAATTATGTACAATCTTCCAAAATGCTTTTCTAATTTTCCACGTTGTAGAATTGTATTAGATTGCACCGAAATTTTAATTGAAAAAGTTCCTGTGTAAAATGTCGTCTGCGGAGCTATTCCTTTTACAAAAAAATCATACATGTAAATTTTTAATAGGTGTTGCTCCATCTGGCTTAATTACTTTTGTTAGTAAAGCATATGGAGGACGCGCATCAGATAAGGCCATTTTCAATAAAGAAAACCTAATAGAACGTTTTTACCAGGGCAGGACGCTATAATGGTCGACAAAGGTTTTGCCATTACAACAGAATGTGCAGAAAATTTTGTTGAACTAATTAGACCTCCTTTTTAAGAAAAGGTGCAAACCAGTTTAGTAAAGAAGAAACGATAAGAACAGCAGAAATTGCTCGAGCTCGTGTTCATGTGGAACGCAGCATTCAGAGAATAAAAACTTTTGCAATCTTAAAATATCGGTTGCCTTTTTCTATATTACCATTTATCGATGACATAATGATAATTGTGGCCGGTTTAGTAAATTTGTCAGAGCCCATACTGGCATCCAATAAATTCTAGAAACTCTTTTGAATTATGAATATGTACATATATAAATTTAAAAATCTGTATTATAGTTAATAGTATAATATACTAGATTAATTTATACGCATTATAATTTAATTTAGGTTCTGTTCATAATTTTGTTTTATTTGTAGGGCAGTAATTGATAAAAACCATTTAAAAATGTAATAATAAGATTGTATTTAACAATTTACACATTATTACATAAGCAACAAATTAAATTGATTCTGTTTTGAAATTGTTTGTAATGCACGTTATATAAAACCTAAAATATACATAATGTAATGTTATCAACAGCTCATTGATATACTGTTTATCTAGCTCTACACTAATTTTACTAAATTCTTTATCAAATGAACTGTATACAATAAGATCACAAATCTGAACGTTTAATACTACCATACCTATCTGGATTTGGCTGTAATATTTATGTTTTTTTTAAACATATGGCACCATCGGATACATACAAATAATCAATTTCACTGTTGAGATTGTTAAAATTCAGTAAACAAAACTCATTTTGTATTAGTCCAGGCCGTTAACGTAAAAGTAGTAATGCGTCTGTCGTTGTTAGAGTACAGTTCTTTGTTCGCTTAATAAACGCATAATAAAATTTGCTTTTTACAATTAAATAATAATAAAAACAACATTCACCGTTCATAATTAAATCATATATGCCCTTCGTAGCACCTTTAATGGGACATTTAACTTCTATGATGGAGTTTACTTTTTTTCTATTATGATGAGCCCGTCTGGACTAAACCCAAGCCATGGCATAATTGGATTTACAATAAAACCGCACCTGTGAACAGTCACATTAAATTTTTGTTGATATGCCCTAATTGCATGATCTTCATGGTCGCTACCATACTTCGTATTTGCATTCCCAAAAAAACTATCAATAATGCCACTAATCTTCTTTATCCAATTCGGTGAAACGTTTTTCATATAAGTAAACAATTCATAACTTTTGCTAGCTGTTATTCTTAGCTTTCTGGCAGAATGCCACAAGCTATTGTTGCTTTGGTCTGTTGTATCTTGCGCTAAATTAACTGCATCTTCCATGCTTAAACATACATTTTTTAAATAAAATTCACTTTCTGGTTCAGAAAGTGAAATTGTTGAAAATTGCTCTTAAAACTAAGTGACAGTTGATATTCTAATGCTGCCTTTACTTCATCATTTGTAATTCTTCTCTTTATATCAAATTCATTACGATTCTTTGATATATGCCGAGCAGCCTCAGAAGTGGATGCAGCTAGAACCTTTGAAAGGCATTAAAAATCACAATTTCCTTGTTACTGTTAATGCTACATTATCAAAGTAATGGAGATGTACGTTATGTGCAACAATTAAAAGACAGTTTAAATGACACTGATGTTTAACTGTGAGCACATCTCCAAAACTTTCATAAATTTTACTGAAAGCCTAAATTTCTAGCTACATCTCAATTAACCAATAATAAACTAAAAAAATAAAATTTTTTTATCCAATAGTAATTGCGGGGGCTTAAGACCTATTTCACTAATGTTGGCTAATTTAAATAAGTTGAAATAGTTATTGCTAAAAAAAAATTAATGAATTAATTAAAATTGATGACACTGATCATAAGGGTTAAAAGTTTCAAAACTATAAAAAACTGTCATCTTAATAGCCATCGTAATAAATAATACGTTCAAATTAAACAGATATTGCAATACACCTAATATAGTTACCGTTAATACAAGCATTAAAAGCCCTCGGCCAACTCAGTTGATACATCACACTGAAATGCATTTAGTTGTTTAACATGACAAAACTTCTGATATATACAACTTCCGTTACTTCTGGGTTATTATTTCTTCCCCAAGTTTGCTCTAAATCTGTACATGTTAGCTCTGGTAAATTAGCAGTTCTACAGTAACCAATTTTGCCAGGCGCAGAAAAATCATTGCGGTAGATCTAAAAATAAAATTAATGCTAGAACTGAGGCTTCCACGGCCGGAGTCATTAAAACAAAAACGTCTTCCGGGATTGGACCGTGTCAAATTGGTAACCGTAGAAAGAAGTCTTCTTTCTGTCTAGAATCTGGCTTGGTCGACAAGTTGATTACCTGACTTTTAGTAGTCTATCTTGGACTTTCTTTTGTTTGTCTCAAGTTTTCTGCCCTGATGAAGCCCCTTACGATAGGTGGCGAAACGTTGGCAACTACGGTTACCAATTTGACACGGTCCAATCCCGGAAGACGTTTTTGTTTTAAAATTAATGCTACTATAATGTTGAAATAATTTATTAATATTTAAAGTATTTAAATAAGAACGTATTTTTATAGAACAAAATTAATTTTTTTATTAGTAAGTACAAACACAAAAAATTATAATAAGAGAAAGATAAGTACATTTTTTAATCGCTATCCGATAAGGTTGCTGTTTTTGAGTACATTGAATTATTGTGGCGATTTAATAGGTCTCTATCAATATTTATATTAAAACATTCATCTTTAACAAAATTTTTAGTATGAAGGAGTCCTACTATAGTATTTGTCGATAAACGGTTTCTCTGTTTTTGTTTTTAACAAATTTACTTGTGAAAATATTCTTTCAACATTTGCCGAAGAATGCGGCAAACTCAATAGATTTAATGCAAATGAACTTAATATGGGGTATACAAAAGTCTCATCACTATATTTTTCATTTTTACTTTCAGCCAAAACCACAAATAGATTCATCCTTTTTAAATATTAAATTTGAGTTTTTTAATTGACGCCATTCTGCATCTAATTGTTGCATATTTGAAACCAAGTTTTGAAAGTGGGTGGCTAAGGGCACAATAGATTCTCGATCTTCACTGAAAATGAGTTTGGGATCTAGTAACGTCATGTTTTGCAGCACAGTATTATTAAAATCAAATCTGTTTTGAATTTGAATAACCGCTTCAACATAAAAATCTAAGCATCGGGTTCTTAATATGTGAAGCTGATCATTCGAAATTTCGTGGTTTAATGTATATTGCAACACTTTAGCACCTAAATAAGTCTTTAAAATTTTGAGGATCTTTTACATTAATTTGATTAACTCTTTCCGGTACAGAAATTTCGCTACAAAATTAACGTCAGAGGTATGTGAAAATTTTTATTAGAAAAATAAAAAAAAGTATTATACTGTAATAAGTGAACACAAATAAACATGTTTTGATACTGTTAAAAATAAGTATAACAATAACTTTGAAAATATAGGGAGGTTTAAATTTTGAACCACCATGATTTATTTGCGATGGTAAGACTGGAAGCAACTTTTTAATTTTCCTAAACACAGTGGAACATTGCAAACACTACATTGCCAATTAGTTCTGATATCTTTGTTTTTGGTACTACAGAAAGCGCAACGCCTTCGAGTTGTTCTGATTGGTTGATGGGTGCTGCTAGTTAGTCTTATGCTCTCTGAAACTGATGGTTTATGTTTTTTTATGGAAACTGATAAGGCAATTGGAATAGACATTGAGGTCACTAAAGTGTCAGCCACAAGACCATTAGAAACATCTCGTCGAAACTCTTTCAAAGTTTGAGAATTTCCATTCAACAGCTTGAAGATTATATACGCATTTACAACAGCAGCGTCTACGAAAAAAAGAAAATTCTATGCCACCATTTGTGACTTTTCCTGTCTATCGCGTAACATGAACGTAGTTGATCAAATTTATCTACAAAATTCATGTTTTTGTTATAGTCTGTCAAAATTACTGGACAAAGGTACTTGTATCACACTTCCATTTTTTCTCTTCTTCTCACTTCCGTAATGCTGTTAGGATCATGATAATTTGATAGCAAATTCACGCATCTCTTATCTCGCCATTTCATTGCCGCTAAACCTGTATTACTAGTATACCAATCGTACTCTCCACGATTCAAATCTTTATCAGACTTAAATAGTGGCAGATTCTTTCTAGAAACGTTTACAGTTCCACATGCAAAAGACCAATATTTCTTAAATGTTCAATAAGAGGAACTGACGTAAAGAAATTATCAAAAACACCCTGTGGTTTTGTGAGTGATATTAGCTGTTAGACTTTTCACAACCCTTGCACCCAAATTTTTTCAACACTGTTCTCTGATTTACCAGTGTAAATTTCAAAATGGAACAATATCCCGTCTGATCTGCCAGTACCCAGACCTTATATCCTCGTTTGATCGGTTTCTTTGGCAAATATTGTTTGAGGGTTGATCTACCTTTATATTTAATCATTGATTCGTCTACGGCAACATTGGCATGAAGAAGAAGACATTCTCTAAACGTTTTTTAGAAGCTCAAAAATGGTCTTACTTTATAAAGTTTGTCAAAAGTGGCATCTTCGCGTTTTGGCATTACACTATTGTCGTTCAAATGTAGGTGAGAAAGAAGCCAGCCGAAACGATGTAATTTCATCAACTTACTGATGTAAGGATCGTGTAGGTCTGGAGATGTGCTCCAGTGATCTCTGTAACTGGGGTATTGCTTGATGCCCATCAAAAGATTTATACCAAGAAATGTTTTTATTTCGTTGGCATTAGTTTTTATATAATGCTTTCCTTTTCGTAGTGATTCTTGTTCTGAATATAGGTTGGTTTGAAAAACTATGTAATCGACAATTTCGTCAGTGATAAATAAATTAAAAATTTCAATTGGGTTTGGCTTGTCAAGATTTTTAATAAATTGTGGGAGTCCAGATTGAGAAGTAAAAGTGGGAGCTGGGGTGACATCAGCACTATTTTTCTCCAAGTAGTTGATTTTATACGAAGCAATTTATTAGACAACTGGGCCAAAGGAATATTATCTTCCGAATCCCAATCTGCCTCAGAATCGCCTACTGCAGGTAAAACAAAATCATCTTCAGGCAAAATAAAATTCTCATGGAAATTCGACGTAGATGCCACGTCATTCAAAAAGCTCCGTTGCCCGGAATATTTTCTATACCGCCGTCACTATCGTTTTCTGAATCGGAATTGGATGGAATTGAAGCAATATCATCCGGAAATTTATATAATTCTTCATAAAATTCATTTTCAGTCATATCGACCAATTTGAAAGGTAACGGCTCACGTCGTGTATTCATTGTCGAATAGCACGGTGGTATAATTTATCAACTATAGATTTACGGAAGCTAAAACATAATAATTGAAACTAAATTATTGTAAATTTTTAGTGTACTACCTTTGTTAGGGTCTAGAGAAAATGTACTTCTAATCTTAGACCATCGAAACAAACCAAGACTTAAAAATAAAACAATTTTGAACTTATAAACACACTTGTTATTCACGTTACAATAAATTCCTGTTGAAACATGCAAGCAGGCCGGGGTGGGAAAATCGCGCGAATTATCTAAAGAGGAATGGCGTAATGAGCCCTACGCGCACATGGTTTAAATTGTAAACCCGAGTATAACTGGAACAAATACATTTATAAAGTGGTATACTTTTAGTACCTCCGTACAACAAAGGTATAAAATTAGGTGGTTTAATTTGTAATCCACCGTACCTGAAAGAGTTAAATGAATATGTATTTATTATATTTCGTTTAATGAAATAATGCAAAAGTGTTTTATATAATTCAGTCATACGGGGATACAAGTTGTATAAATTTGGTTCGACGGCCTGCATTTCTCTGTTAAAATTATTGAATAAAGGTAAAACGTGCTCTAGAAATAAAAGAAAAAGGTACGTTAATGGATCGTTAAGTTTATGTAGAATATTTTCAGCGGACAAAGTCTGTCGGTATTAACGGCGTCAATAAAGTATAACTTTAAAGCGTCATACTGTTCTAGTACTCTTAAAACAACATTTAATAAGGATAACCATCGAGTTTGGGCAGGATGCAATATTTTATGAATTTTCTTTTAAAATTTCAACGCGTTTTGGTGATCCTGAAATATAATTGTAAATGTCTCTTACACAGTCTTCTACACCCTTTGGCAACTTAGAACATGCAGCCGATGCACACAGATGAAAACTGTGGCAAATGCATTTCATCAAAAATATGTTTGGTATTTCTGATTTTAATAAAGTCATTACAGAATGTTGTTTGCCTGCCATAGTGTTGACTCCATCCGATGCAAATCCTATCAAATTGTTCAAGTATGGTACTTGATGATCTTGAAAAACTTTGCTATATGCTGATGAATATCTACAGCTTTAGCTTCTTTCATCGGAATTAAAGTCAGAAATGAATCGTGTACTCTAAAATATGTATGATAATGAGTATTATTATAAAATTATGTTCAACAAAATACCTGTCTTCATGAAAGTATCTAGCAACTAGTGCTAAATGCTTTGTGCAACCTAAATCCGTGGATTCGTCAACAATTAAGGAAAACTTTGAATTTTAAAATGCACAAACGTTGTCTAAATTTTGTTGTCCCAACACATTTTTAATAATCGCTGTAGTCTTTGTTCTACTGCACTTGATTTTTTTCCCAATTTCCGAGTCTGGACAAATACTTGATATTAATTTCGGTAAATGTTCTGTAACAGCAATTGGCAGTTATGTTCTGCCACAAACGCGGAAATGTAAAAATCGGCTTTCGCTGTCTTGGTGCCTAACTAATTGTAATTTTCCTGATGCAATGTTAATGTTCTTATCGCACACTTTGCAATAAGCGTAAGTTATTTTTTTTTACTCGGGGCAATCCAATTTTTAAACTCTGTTTCCCATTCAGATTTATAATGTTGATCATATTTACGTTTCTTTGACTTAGGTTTTGAAGAAGAAGGAGCATCTAAATCTGTTGCATCAGAATCCTAGAACTAATTAACACAATAAGCGCGGTGTATTACATGCACATTATGTACTTTCGCTTACCTCATTTTCGCTATTCTCTGGTCTTATATGCTTTAGTTAAAACTTTATAAAATATTCACACAAACAACAACAACAACTTTGTATATATTTCAGATGAGTAGCACCAAATTTAAACTAAACACCAACACGAAGAGCGATTAAAATTGAAATGTGTAAGATACTGACCATTTAGAAATATTTACAAAATTGTTACCTAGAAATAATTTTACAAAGGTGGCATTTTGTGTCATAAAAAGGATTTAGTGCATGTTTAGTTAATCCTATGATTTAGTTAGTGAGAACTAAAATATATTTCATTTTGTGTTTAAGCATCTTGAATAGGCGATATGGGTTTACTATTCAATTAATCTTTTTTTTGCATTCGTAGATACATATTAATTACATATTTTGTATAATACGAAATAATATAATATGTGATTATAAATATTTTCGAACGTGACTAATAGAATAGAAATGTTTATGATGTCCAATAATCTTTATAAATTTTAGTTAGGTATTGCGCCTCACCACCTGTAAACAAAATTTCTTGAAAGTTTAATCCTCTTTTCAAGAAATGGGTACATCATGTAATAAAACTGTGAAAACCCTTATTTATGTAAAGTCCGGTCCGGCGGGGATTCGGCAAATAAGTGTTCAAATTATTTCAGCAATAATAATAAAACTGAAAGTTTCTAAAGTACTAAACTGCAGATGCGACAAAATTAAGTTGCGATTCCTGGTAGCATTCTTCAAAACGGCCGTATTAAATTCTTTAGTTTATTATTTGTTTGGAAAATAAATATTTTTAGTTTTATTTTTAAACACTAATATTTTTTTATAGTGTACCTAAGTGAAAATTAAATAGTAATTAGTAATCCTATATACAAGCAATATCTATGTCAGCTTTTGTAATTATGTTTTCTCTTATAGTTGATGTCGATTCGTTACGGTGCAGACACCAGTGGCAGTGTACTCTGTACTAGTTGAAAGTTGAATATACATCAGATTGCTTGTGTTTGTACTTAATTAGAATCGTCTGAATGACATTAATTACATACATGTTTATGATTATTTACGGAGTGGTTTATAAGTTTTATTATTTTTATTAATCTATTTTATTCGGTAATCAATGAAAGGGTGTAGCAATGTAAATAAAGAATCTTGATGAAGAATTACGGTAGATGTTGCTGCTTATACGGTAGAACGGTAGATACAACCCCAAAACGGTAGATCTACCGTTATTACGGTAGACCTGGCAAAATTGACAGTAACTTCTTTTAATATATGTCATGTCAGAGAAATGATATACTACTACGCTAGTGGGAGGTATATCATTTCTCTGTGTCATATTTATGATAGTTGATCATGTGATTGTGTAAGCGCATGATCCACGCAGTCTGATGCTAATGTGCACCACGTGTGGTTCACATGTTCACATAATATTAAATACGTGTTACTACGGGTATTATAATAATAACTTGTTAGTTAGCCTGTTCATTACTACCCGAAATAAATTGCCTCTTTGTATAAGTATTTTAATTTATACGAACCATCGCTACCTGGGCAATACAAAAACATAACAACGAAAACATAACAATATACATGTATTGTTTTATGTGACTATACATACCTATTTACCAACAACAACACAGCAAAAATGTGTTTACACTTTCCACCATTCCCTGCTTTACAGGAACAGTGACATTTCCATAGTCTATAATCTAAAAGGAAATTAAGCAGTATCTGCATTTTTCATATATCAAATAAAGATTTACCTTCATTAAGAATTAATTTTACTTTGTGTGGAAAATCTTTTATTTGTGATGTCTGCAAACACAAACCGACAACAACATTATCCTCAATTTTACCACATTTAGTAATCATGCCTGCTCGTAACACTTGTTCATCTTCCTTTAAAGGTCGTTTACCTTCACCAAGGTAATTAATAATATTTACTATTGTGACGATACTGTCCATACTTGCATAATCATATAACACTCTCTATACTTCTCATAAGATTGATCCCAAAACAAGAGGCCATATTTAAAATACCTAGCGCCATCTATACGCGGCGAATTTCCTCAATATCTTTAAACGGTAACAGTTAAAGGTGTTTACAAAATTAAACAATGTCTATAAAATTAGAGGAATCATATTATATCGACGAATTTATCAATTTTTAACTTTTTTTGAAAATTTTTGGTGGTTATATTAATATAACGTATTGAGCATCTGCATCACGTGACAGTTATCACGTGATATTTCAGCTTGGTGTACAAACAACAATCATACATAACCTCTGTCATCTACGTTTTCTTATTACAAGTTCATTATACTTTATTCTTGAGTGCGATTTATATGTGTGTATTGTGTGATAAACTTAAACGGGGTTCACATCTAGGCAGTTAAATGCAGCATCAAAAAATGCATAAGTACATGCATTTTTTAATGCCATGCAATTTAATTGCAAAGTCCTTCACACTTGTGCATTTTTCGAATTGTTCCTCAATTTTAGGGAAGGGATTTTATTATTTACCAACTGTTGCCAGTATTTATATTGGTAGAAGAAGTATTTTCTTAACGTTTACGTTTACATAATCTAAGGAAAGTGTTTGTTGCGAAATGGACATTGAAGAAGTAGCATTAGTGACCATAATTGCGGCTTCCGCATCCATATTACTGAGGAAACGCAGATGGTGGATAAGACCATGGATTAAAAGACGTGAAACAAACTCAGAAGGGAATATAAATTTGCTTCATACAGAACTGGCTGAATTAGATACAGAAAATTATCGGAACTTTATTCGAATGGATGAACAAACTTTTAATGAGTTATTAAAATTAGTGATACATGATATTGAAAAACAAAATACAAAATTTAGAAATTCTATTTCGGCTAGGGATCGACTAAGTATCACTCTACGATATTTAGCAACAGGAGAATCCTACAAAAGTCTTTCCTTTTCATTTAGAGTAGGGCACTCCACAATATCACAAATTGTTCCGGAAGTGTGTATTGCAATTTATAGAAACCTAAAAGCAAAGTATTTAAAGGTAAGAATATTTACTTTGACATGTTGCAGATACACCTATATTTTTAGGTTCCCACAACCACTGCTGAATGGTTACAAATTGCTCATCAATTTGAAACGAAGTGGAATTTACCACACGTCTTGGGTGCATTGGACGGTAAACATATACTTATAAAGGCTCCTACTAATCAAGGATCTGCTTACTTCAATTACAAAGGAACACACAGTATTGTTCTATTAGGTTTAGTAGATGCTGACTATAAATTTCTATATATTGACATCGGGAGGAATGGACGAATATCTGATGGAGGAATATTCAAAAATAGTACCCTTGCTGCAGCCATGAAGGACAATAAATTAAATTTTCCTGAGGAATCGACATTAGCAAACGGAACAATGCCTGTTCCATATGTAATTGTAGCTGATGCCGCTTTTCCACTTTCGCACAACATTTTAAAACCTTTTCCATTACGAAATATGACTGTGGAGCAACGGATATTTAATTATCGATTAAGTCGAGCAAGAAGGGTAGTGGAAAATGCGTTTGGCATTTTAACTAATAGATTTCGGGTGTTGCTAAATACAGTAAATTTAGGTCCAGATAAAGCACGAACAATAACATTGGCATGTGTTGCTTTGCACAATTTTTGAGACATAAATCTTCTCACGTGTTTGAAATAGACAATAACATTGATAGGAGGTTTACTTTTGCTTACGGTCTAAGCCAACAATCTGGTAATAGAGCGAATCAGTCAGCATTAAGATCTCGTGATGAATTTATGAGATATGTGAATGGAGCCGGTGCAGTAGATTGGCAAAACGACAAATTTCATTAAAATTTCTGTGTATTCGTTAAATACTTTAATTTTACATACACATCTCTAAAATACATTACATTTTATATAAAATTAAATTTAATATTGTGCATCAATAATTTGCGAAAAGATTACTTTTTTAATTCTTTTACGGTATTAACATCTTTCACTTTCCGTAATTCAGCACAATCATTCTGAAAATTAACAAATAATTATACTTTCTAAAACAGTTTGTACAATCATACTTTCCAAATAAATCAAACTCATCATCTTCACGTGGCTTTTTATTTCTGTGCTCCTGTAACGTATCAAGAGCTGACTTCAATACAGATGTAACTGCTAAGGAGTTGTGTTGTTTGCTTTTATGAGAACTATCACGGCTTCGGGTTGGTGTGGATGACCCTGAAGGTTGTGTTGGCGTACTTGGATAAAAACTATCTTGGTACTCTTCTACCGAACCCTCAAAAATTATACCTTCCATTTCTTCTGTATTTACGTCACTGACAGATTCCTGATTAAAACTTATGTTTTACGGACACTGACATACAGAAAAGGTACTTACAGTTACTTCTAAATTTGTTTCACTTTCTACAACTGGGTCACCTTCGTGTAAAACTGCAGTAAATCAAAACACCATAATTTTGAAATGTACGCTTCAGAGGATGCACCACTTGATAAATATTGTTGTAATAGAGCTCGTTCTTTTGAATACTGTGTTTTTAAAATATGGATCTTCTTTTTAATGTCATCTTCTGTAAGATTGAGGCACTCGTGGGGGTACTTTTCAATTAAATGAGTTTTAATAAATATTATTGCTTCCATCCGTTTTATTTTATTTTTGTAGTCCGAACTCGTGGTGGTATAAAGTAAACATTGGGATTCGTAAAGGGCTATCAAATCTTTTACAATTTCACGCGTCCAACCGAATGTACGATTTTGTTTAAGCATTATTAATAATATTTCAGAAACCAAACAAATTTTAACGTTAACCACAATCAACAAACAAACTCGTCCACCAAACACTTGTTGCAACCTTAACACTGATATGGGTAACGTTAAATTTACTAAAAAATCACTAGAAATGCCTCAAAAACTGTATAGAAAATAGAACATGCTCTAAATCGTGCATTTTGATGCGGCATTAAGAAATGCACCAAAACATGCATAGTGTAAACTCAAAATGCATGCATTTTTTATGCTGCATTACAAAATGCTGCAACAAAATGCACAAGTGTGAACCCCGACTTTAAATTACTTATGCTTAAAATTCATAGTTTCTATTTGCAATTTTTCTGACAACATAATAGATATATAATTTTTTTTTTACTAACCTACATAATTAACAGGAAGTTTATTTCGCCTTAAAGAGAAGTCAACCAGTTTTTTAATTATACAGTCATCAATTGGTGGTGGGTGTGGCACTTTATATTTTTTTGGGTTTCTATTTTCTTCATCTGAACCGGAAGAATCACATAGCCGTCGAGATAATATACGTTTCCTTTTTTGTGGTGATAACTATGTCTTCATCAACATCTGTTAATCCTTCAGATTGATATTGTGATCGATGAACTTTTTTAGCTGATGCGTAATCATCTGTAATAAGTTTGAACAACATTATGATATATTTTATACATTACAGTTCGATTTACCTTCTTCAAAGAACACACGCTTAATTTGGTATAACTTCCAACTATTTTCCTTAGGTTGTTCACCACCTTTTAAGAAGTTTATCAAAACTATCTTGTTGCCTTACAGGGGGCCACCAAACTTCCTTTTTCCGAGGGTGAACCAATGGGAATGGATTAAGGAAACACCACCGCCACAGAATCTGCAAATTCGACGCCTATGTACGACATTGCGGAACCACGCAGTTCTTGTAATATGTTAAACCAATCTGTAAAATTCTACATTACTGCGTTTTACTTTACGTTACCTACATCCTTTCAGTAAATAAATAATAATACAGAACGGTTTTCATGCAGTAAAATATAGTTATTTAACTGTACGTACCTTCTGTTCCAGAGAACTTTGGCTAAACTTAACCTCACTTATTTCATTGAGGAATGTGGGAATTTATTGCATAACCGTGTTATTTTGGCGGGATATTTAAAATGTTATAATAATTATTTTATATTTGACACTTTCATCGATATTATTATGTACTGATGTACCTATAATACTTTTTTATAAAAAATGAGTATTGTGTATATATACGCATTGTATGTTTAATTTTTCGATATAGTTGACTACGAAGAAACCACGTTTCTTCGAGGTATGTCTAACACGTATATTACAGGTAGAAAACAATACGTGTTTTCAACGTATCCATTTAGTGGATAGACGTACTCCACAATTTTTTACAGGTATTCTACGTAACATACACGTACCTCTCCTAGCTGGGAATTTTATAATGTATTCTTAGTTTGGTGGCAAAAACTATTGCAATGCAAGGGTGCTTGCTAAAGTTAACACTTTTAATACAGGTCAATGTTACAAGAAATAAAAAACAGTGCAGTGCTTATATGTAAATTAAAATAGAACCATAAGATGGTACTCATGAATTTTGGCTGTATGTACCGATGCAACTTAAACGAGGCTTAAAAAAAATCGTCATTAGTTTAATTTGTGTTGTTATATACGTTCATTAATAAATAAAAGCCTTAAGTTGTGTGTATATCAATACAAACTTTAAAAACATTAATTTCTGATTTAAAGATACCTTTAATTTAACTTTAGTCTATAGAATTAATAACACTTTTTTAATAAATGAAAATGAAATTATATCAAACAATCCTTTGGAAATACACTGCATATTCTGAACCTAAACAGATACTATATATATATATATATATATATATATCTTTCTATCATTATTGCTTCCACACATTATCAACTTTTACGCACATTGTCGCGACCGTGACTTTATTGCGACCGTATAACGGACGCAATAAGGTCAAGCCTTTATTACTAACATTTTCCCACGTTTGTTTGAAAAAATTAATATCAATTTTAAAACTCCCGCGAATGCCGATTTCGCCATATTAAAATTTTACGCCACCTTTAGGAATTACTGAGATATTAACATTAGAGAGTTATTGGAAATACATTATTACAGACTTACATTATTACTGCCAACCTTATATTTATAGTGTTCAACCTTAAACATCTCCAAATAAAAGTAGTTATTGACGTATAAGTGTGAATTGAATCAACATAAACTCTAACCTAAAAATTTATTAAATTTCGAATTATAAACATGGAAGAGGCTTTGCTAGCTGGTATTTTGGGAAATGCCAATGATCATGATATGGAATATCTGATCTTACATAATATTCTTATTAACAGGGACAATGTTGTAAGGCAGCCTGTTAATTTTGATTTATCCAACTTAACTGATGAAGAAATTCGGCTGAATTTTCGTTTTGAACGAGATGACCTGCCTAGATTAGCAACACTACTAACAATTCCTGAAGAAATTGTAACAGAAACTGTTACATATTGTAAACATGGCAATGTCGCAAAATATTAAAAGGGTTTCGCGGGCATTGGAGGAAGGGGAATGCACTCTGGTAATGGCGCTTGTTGCCTACGCAGGATTCGTTAAATAAAAACTACTTTAAGACTCTCGATTTTCTTTAAAGTAAAAAAACAACAAAACATGGTGTCAGAAGTGAAGAAACAGTTGTAAAGTGTGTGTAAAGATAAATTAAAAAGTGTACCACGTTTATATGCTAGTAACTAGATAGATAATAAAAGAAGCGATTAAAAATGGAATTTCGTCCACCAGCACCCCTTGAAACGGCAGATGCAAGCTCGTGGGAGAGATGGAAGCAAAAGTTTCTAATTTATTTAAAAGCAGCGGGTAAGTCGAACGCTGACAAAGACATGAAAATCGCCATCTTTTGAATGTAATTGGAGACAATGGCCTGGATATCTACAACACATTCAATAACGATAATACAAAAGATTTAGAGTCCGTAATAAAAGCATTCGATGATTACTACATTCCTAAAAAGAATGTAACAATGGAACATTCAAGTTTAATAATCTAGTCCAACAACATGACCAGAGCATCGATTCTTACTTAACCGAATTAAAGAAACAAGCTGCTTTGTGTGACTTTGAATGTAAAAAGAAGGCTGTGCAGAATCATATAAGGAGCGTATGATTAGAGACAAATTAATTCTAGGTATTATCGATAAAAATGTTCAGCAAAGATTGTTAAGAGAAACTAATATGACCGTGACGAAAATTATTGATTACTGTAAGTCAATTGAATTAAGCAAGGAGCATGTGAATTTATTGAAGCCTGAAGAAGAAGTTAACGCTGTTCTTAAAAAATTCGAATGTAGAAGTTGCCTGTACACTCATGTAGCTGGAAAATGTCCCGCTTTTAATAAAACTTGTGCAAAATGCCAGGTCGTAACCATTTGCAAAGGCATGTTATAGGGAAGAAAATGGGAGAAGCTATGGAAATTACAGGGCAGATTCAACAACAGAAATTCAGAAGAGCAAACTTATGGCAATCACAGCAGAAACAACACTAAAGGCATAAAAGAATTGAAAGTAGAAGATGAATTCAAAGTAGTCGTGGATGAAAACACAACAAGCATATTTAATGCAAGATGTTGGCGTCAAAACTTGGTTGTAAATGGGCAAACAATTAAATTCAAGCTAGACAGTGGTGCCGAAACAAGCATTATACCTCTCTCGTATTTAAATGAATCGAACCAAACCTGTGTACAAATTGGACCATCGCCAATTACATTGGTATCGTATGGAAATTTTAAAACTAGACCTCTAGGCCAGGTAAAATTTAAATGTAGTTATAAGGATATTTCTAGATTTGTTAATTTCTTAGTTGTTGATTTCGACTCTGAACCTTTGTTAGGTTTAAGCGATTGTTTAAAATTTAATTTAATATCGAAAGTAGATGCTGTAGGTAGTATGAAACATCTGGAAATTCTACCTAAAGAAAAAAATGTGATTTATAACATGTACTTAGAAATTTTTCAAGGGTTAGGTGAAATACCAGGGGAAATTAATATAAAATTAAAACCCAATGCAATTCCAGTTGTACAGTTTGAAAGAAAGGTGCCATTAGCTTTACATGACCGGTTAAATAACGCTCTTGTAAATTTAGAAAATCAGAAAATTATCAGTAAAGTAGAGTACCCCACAGAATGGGTTAATAGTTTAATGATTGTCGCGGATGTGCTGTCAAGATTTGTATTGAACAGCCCATCACCAGTTGATCATGAAATGGAGTATTTAATTCACTCTCTATCAAATAATATTAATGTGTCAGAAGAAAAGAAAAAAGTTTTTCAAAATAGCATCGAAAATGACGGTGTTTTATCACAAGTTAAGCGTTTTTGTGAAACGCAATGGCCCTCACATGACAAATATCTAAATCAAGATTTAAAACAATATTTTAAACTAAAAGAACATATCTATCTTTCAAACGGTTTGTTATTTCTCAACTCAAAAATTATTGTTCCAAAAGACTTACGAAGGGAAATGCTTAAATTAGTTCATTCTGCACACTTTGGTGTAGAAAAATGTAAACTTCCATTAGCACAGACAAATATTTTATTGTTAAAAATTATCATCCGAGATCGAATATCTAGTTTTAAATTGTGAAGTTTATCAAGCCAATAGAACAGCCAATCAAAAAAACTTTAATATCGCACCCCATACCGGAAAGGCCGTGGCAGTATTTAAGTTCAGATTTTTGAATTTAATGGTAAAAATTACTTACTGTTCGTAGACTCGTATTCAAACTGGATCGAAGTGTACAAAGTCAATAATAAGTCAGTTGAAAACCTTAATCAAGATTTGTAAGGATTTATTTTCAAAATTTGGAATTCCGGATATATTGTATAGTGATAATGTACCGTATAATAGTATTAGTTTTAAGAAATTTGCTAGTGATTATAATTTCAAAGCCATTTTCTCAAGCCCAAACTATCCTCAATCTAATGGGTTAGGGAGAAGATCCGTAGGTGATTATAAAACAGATGCTAAAAATCCGACTCTGAAAACAATTTACCATTACTTTTGCTAGAATATAAAAACACTCTCAATACCACAATTAGGCTACTCACCAGCTCAGATACTAATGATAGAACTTTAAATCTCTTGTACCTACATCAACAAATATTTTAAAACCAAATCTTGTAGACCATAAAATTCTTTGTAAAAAACTGCAAAACAAGCAGATTAGACAAAAATTTTATGCTAAAACTCAATAAGATTTGCCAGAACTTTCCAATAAATGACAAAATATTCTTCAGAAGGATAACAAATGGGAGAAAGGAATTATAGTAGAAAAACATAATTTAAGATCTTATATAATTAAGGATGAGAATGAAATAAATTTAGGCGTAATAGAAAGATTATAAACAAAACTCGTGCTAATGTTAACTTGGATTTGATGATGGGGAAGAAGCATTATGAGACCACACCACTCCTCCTAATAAGAAACAGAGTTAATCAATAATGAGAATCCAACAAATGGTATGAATAACAATTTGGAGAATTCAAATATTCAAAAACAAGTATACGAACTCATAAATTACCCCATCACCTAAGGCAAGATTTTGTCTTAGACTTTTGAATAATTAGTTTTAGTTTAGCTTTGTATTCATAGTTTAAACTTAGTTTAAAAAAAAAAAAAAGGAAATAGCGTGTTACATATTGTAAACATGGCAATGTCAAAAAATATTAAAGGGTTTCGCGGGCATTGGAGTAAGGAATGCACTCTGGTAATGTCGCTTTTTGCCTACGCTTGTAACAGGATTCGTTAAATAAAAACTACTTTACAAGACTCTCGATTTTCTTTATTTAAAGTAAAAAACAACAAAACAGAAACCGGCAATACAATTAGTGGTAGGTTTATAATCTCAAAAATCAAAATAAAAGTTAATTATTCTATGCTTTGGTTTTCTTTTTTTTGGACTAACAGGGTTGTGTTTTCTCTTAAAACGATTAGCCTATCCAACCAGACTTAGTGATCTAAGTATCATATTTTGGTTTTATCAAGCCAGTCATTATCTTCAATAATTGAAACACAGTTATTAATTTCATTATAGGACGATGGGAACCAAAATTAAATGATCTTAACACTTTGCACTGGTTAAACAGGGAGAAAATGATGTACTATGCAAAGTGGGTGATAATTATTTCGTTTTTAGGGATCTTCAATTTAATTGAACTTTTTATTAGAATGAGTGTGTGTAGGATCTTATGACTTCTTCAACCGAGTCTTTCATTCAATCGGAATTTCTCGTATTCTCTATAGGCTTTATTAAGTCCTCTAAGAAAGAAGATAGGGATACCAATACCTATACAAAATAGACAAAACCTCAGTTGAATAAAAGTAAGGATCAAATGAACTTATAAGATCCTACACACACTCCTGATACAAAGCTCAATTAATTTGAAGATCCCTCAAAATTGAAATACAATTGTTAATAAATTAATGATTTTGTAATAATTAAAATTTCAGGCTGTTCAAGGTAAAGGTGGAGCCATTCATAATTGCTGGGGTTTCATTGACGGAACAGCTCGACCAATATGCCGACCATCAATCAACCAAGAACAGTATTATTCTGGACGCAAGAAGACAACATTGTATAAAATTTCAATCAGTTCTATGTCCAGATGGCATAATTACCAGTTTAAAGGAGCATACCTTGGGAGAAGGCATGATGCAGGCATTTTCAGGTACCTAAACACTATTTGATATCTAGTGAGAATATTATAGTGTTCCAATTTCTATATTTTTCTCATCAATTTTATTACAGAGATTCAATGTTGTACAATGAACTGGAACAAAAAGCAGTATTTGGGAAAATGATAAATTTGTTCTATACGGAGACCAAGCATATGGCCTAATGGAGTTATTAATAACTCCATTCACAGGTAGAACAGAACGTTTGCCTGCCCATCAAAATGATTTTAATAATTCGATGAAGGTCTTACGAGTTTTCTGTAGAATGGGGTTCCAAAAATTCTCTCACTTTTGCCTTCATCGATTTTAAAAAAATCAAAAATTATTGCTGCAAGATTTACAATCTACATATAAGGTAGCAGTCATTTGGACGAGGTGCCACACTTGTTTATATTTGGCAGCCAAACAGCCGATTACTTTAATGTAATTCCGCCAACATTAGAAGAATACTTTGGGTAGTAGCTAACTCATCATCACCATGAAATATGTAGTTAATGTTTGCATTTTTTAAGTAGGTCTAATATTTATAATAATTGAAGACACAAGTTGCTGAAGGGCTATGTACCAAGAATATATTTTCGAGATATTTGAGTTTAAACTTTTTTAATTGGTACTTTTATTAGGAATAAAATTTAAAATTAATTTTTTATTTAAAGTGCAGATATTTTACTGAAAAGTTTTATGGTAATAGTAATAAAAGAAAATACACATATTTTTTGTAAAAATTAGAAACAAATGTACATAGGTCTTTTATCCACTAATTAGTAAAACATGAAACATTGAACTTAAAATACAAAAGGGCACATGTCCACCAATAATATGGTTTACCCACGTCCTCGCCACAAAAATGTTTGCAATTTTACGTATTTTTACTTTTTTTTTTCTTCGTGGATACTTGGTTTTCTTCGACTTCCTTATCTTTTTCTAAAAATATTTCATAAAAATATTTGTACTCTTCGTCAATAAAATTTAGCTGTTCCCTGATATTAGCCTTTTTCTCTGCCGTCACTTCATTATGCTTTTTTTGTATAGTCTGTAGCGTAAAATTTTCGGACTTAACTTTATTGGCACCACGTTTTAAAATGTCTACCTTGTAAAATGGCGTAAATGGATCCAGGCAATTTTGTAGTAGTAGTTTCCGTATTCTTCTACGCGTATCCATTTTACGTTATCTCGAAAATAAACCTGCTGTTGAAGTGTATTTTTTTTTCGGTTGATTAAGTGCAACGACGGGATAATCTGTTCTATGTCTTTAAATTGGTGTTCCATATTGATAATAATAGAAGATTTGATACTGGATGATTGTATTATTTGTCGATATTGATCGGGAATAAAAATTTTTTCCATCTTTCGCAAGTTTTTTTCAATTCTACCGAAGTCGCGATCTGAATCTAAATACGAATGCCCTACTTCGGGGAATTTATGGTCAATCACATTAAACATTCCTTTTAAAATCAGGTACTGATACAAGGCAATAATATTAAAGTTTTTATTTTGCCCGGAACATGAATCAGACCACAGTATCAAATGATCTGTTTGTTCTGCAAATCTTTTAAAATGCTGTGCAAATGTATGAATAGAACTACCAACTTCCAAACTTCCCTTACTGGCAATATCCTCAGTCCATGTAAAGAAATATGGTTTATCCCCAGCAGTTGTTAGAGTATGAATATTCAGGTTATAAAACCATAACTGCCTGAGATAAAAAGCTTTAGAGACGGTTAGTTTTGGTAAAGGTTGTGTTTGTTGTAGGTCCAGTGAAGCATAGCACACATTATCTGTGCTGCTTGCATATGCTCTATCTTTCTGTTGTTGCTCAAAAGCATACCGATATTGCTCTTGATGTTCTTCAGTATTGGATCCAGAATCGCACGTAGTGCAAGTGTCACTTCTCGGTTGTCCAAAAGATAAATTAAAATGGTTGGAAAATATATTGCTATAGGTGCAATGTTTTACCTTGTATCTCTCTGGAAGACCATTTACATTGCAATCCTCAATATACAAGTTATACATTTTGCTTATGTTTAATTCAGGAGAAAGGTATTTTTTATTACTATTCTTGTGTCTGGAGTAGTGCGACGATTCGGCCGGGAACATATTAATATGTGCTTTCACTGCTTCAGTTACTTCTGTCGGAATTTTATGAGGTCGGTTGTCATGTTGACCTCTTTTGTCAGGTGACGGTGCAGATCCACTCGACCGCATTATTTTTTCTCGAACAACACGTAGTTTCTTCTCCGAAATTTGATATAACGAACAAATTGCACTTTTACATACTGTTACTATTTCTTTATTATGAGTAACATTGTATTTAAATGATGCAGTTTTAGATTTTTGTATTCCTTTTCTATGTCGTTGGACTGGTCCGATTATAATGCTTTTAAATAACAATGCATTTTTTGAATTTACATCTAATCCATAAAACTTTTTCAGTATTTCAGTCCTTGCTTCTGGACTGAATTTGCTGTCACATGATAAACGGCAGTGTTTTTTGTTGCACAGATTTCCTAAGTTAACGGTTTTAGCCGAAATTACCTTTCCTGTCTGCGACATGTAGCTTTCACCTTTTGCTCTGGACATTGCAGCCTTATTTCTTTTCCATTGGTTAGGCATCTTTTTCTTTTCTTGGAAGTTTTTCAGGTAGGGAAAAAAGCTTTTTCTTTACATTTACTGTACTAATGTGATTGGCTGGGTCAGTTTCTGGTAAAATATTTGAATTTAAAACATGTTTTTCTATAATATTTTGAATATTTCGATTTTCAATATCTGCCTCGTTGTTGCTACTTATTTTGGAATTACCTGGCTGGTACACTAAAGAATTATTATCCTGCGAAAAATCTAAAACAAACAAAACCTTTTTATTTACAGTCAAGTAACTTAATAAGAAACCTTACCACTCAAAACCACATTTGTCAGAGGTGTCAAAAGTTTTTGATTTTCCTCGTTTGATGTTTCCTCAAAAGCTTCTAAAAAGAATTTTATTAAGTTTTTTAATATTCTTAAAGGTTTATGGCATAAAAAATATAAAATATACCATTTTCGGTTAAAGTTACTGAGAATAACTATTTACAATGAAATCTAAAGTGTATTTCTGCTTAGTAATCTTTAAATATCTATGTAGTACCTTCTGCAACATTTCCTGGAGGAGTATATAGTTGATAACCATTTTCAATAGAGTCAAATGAAAGTTCTGAAATAAACAAGTAGATACATATCAGTTTGTAATCAACACGTTAATCTATCATTTAAAAAACTTACCGGTTTCATTTGATGCAGATCTTGCTGAATGTTCGGTATTTCCTTCTAAAAAATCACCTCGTTAAAAACATATACAACAGTTAAAAACAAAAATTGCGTTTTACTTTTTTCAACATAAAATAAATAATCCTTTTCTACTTTGTGTTGGTACTGAAGTTATTACGATACGCAAACGCTTATCGTAAGAACAACGCCGTTTTCTAGCTAATAAAATAATTATTTTTTCGCCCAAAAGTGCAAATCAGAAAAATTCTGTATGATATCTCGTTTATAAGGAATTTTGTCGCATTTACTCTGTTATGGTACTCCTGCATTCAATTACTAAGACGTGTGCATTTTATATCATTAATAGGTACTAAGTACCACCTACTTACCTGTGGATTCTTCAAATACTGAATTTTCATGAACACTCCTTCCAAGTTCTACAAGTAATTTACTTCTGAATGACATTTCACTAACAATATTCACTTAACAATATGTAACAAAAGACTGTATTTTTGCACTTCCAAAGAAACAATCAATATTGTAGACATAACCTAAGAAGACCGGCCGCCTTAATTCCAGTAGGGAAAGAACATATTGCTTAATAGAAGAATGGCCTATGTACATTCATATTTGGACATCGGTCTTTCATTCGCTGTGCGGTCGTCAATTTTCGAGTACTTAAGCCTTTTATCCACTTAAAAGAATTTGTTTTAAATAAAATTTCAGATACAAATATGGCTTAAAGTTAATATGTGTACATAAGACCTTTATCCATAGGTTCATAATATTACTGCGTAATACTTAGGCCCTTTATCCACTACTAACTTTAATTCTATAACGAAATATCGTATTGAACCTAGTTACAATAAATTTAAGGTACTTTGGCCGTTTATCCATGTAAAAACAATAATTTTCAAAAAGTGTTACATAGGCCCTTTATCCACTTGTGTCTTCAATTATGCTTGAACTCTAAGTAGTTACTTTAAATCTAGATTTGTAAATAAAAACACCAATTTACTGGTGAATAAAACATGAATACATATATATTTAGTTTTTATTTAAAATTGAATCGATTAGTTTTTGTTGTGATTGTAGCAACTGAAGATTTATTTTTCTTTCATTTAATTCAATTTGTGATTTTTCCTTTTCTATATTAATTCTGTGTAGTCGTTCTTTACACTCGATGTCCAATCTTTGTTTGTCTAGTTCGTATTTTCTTTCATCCAAATTTAATCGTCGCTCCTCAATCGATAGTTTTTTCTCTTCTAACTCGAGTTCTTTCTTCCTTATCTCATATTCTTTTTCATTTTTTTCGCTCAAATACATAAGGGCGTTTTTGCGAATGGGTTCTCTTTTTCTCAATCGTTTTCGAGCGGGACCTTGAAGAAATATATAACAAAAAATTAAACGAGTGGCAAATTATTAGAAAAAGTTTGACAAAATAACATACTGTCAGTTAACTTTTAAGGGATAAACCAGTATAAACATAAGATACTAACCTAATATACTACTTCCACTGTTCGAGGAACCTTTCGATACAATTTGATTTTCGTTTTGTATTATATGTTGATTACTGTGTTCAACTTGTGGAATTTCTAAACTAGTCCCTTCATCATTATTATACGGGATCTCAACTGCATCTACAGCACTACATGGTATCTCTTCGGAATTGACTGAAAAACATTTGTGAAATATAGTTAAATACAAATTTGTTGTTGGGATGTATACCAGAGTAATTATGGTCATGAAATCCATATACTGGAGTGCTACTCATGTCCTTAGGTTCAAGTTCATTCTCATCATTACCCTCCACCTCATAGGATGTGGAAGCATACTTGTGTCGAGCTTTCTTCCCCAGTTCTGCGATCTGCTTTTCTTTTGAAATGGGACGTTTACGTTTTGACGAAAAACTATATTCTGAACATAGAGAGCTGATTTCCTGTAGAAGGATATCTTTCTCTGATACAATTTCTTCAACACCTGACCTAAAAGCAAAACTAAAGTACAGGGTTTTGTCCTCCCTAAAAGAAATTTTTTTACTAACCTTATTTTATCCACTTCATCTTTTTTTAAAGAAAATTTCAATTAACAATTGTATATGAAGTTTTAACGTGCGAATTTGGAATTTTTTTCGAGTGATCAGTTCAAGATTCCTTTGTATATTCTCCCATCCATCTTCGTTCTCCATGGGGTTGTGTGCCAGAAATTCTTTTAAAAATGCCAGGTCGTTGTTATAAGTAAATCTAACCCTTGTAGATTTAGAAACGCTCGGTGTTCCCGGATTACTCATTTTAAGGTTATTAAATTTTTTTTTAAATAAAGTACACATTAAAGACCTACTATAACTTTACACAAATAAAGTTAAGCAGTAACTTTATTAATGTTAGCATTATTTCCAACTACTAATGCGCATGCTCTGATGTCAAAAGAACGATAGCAGTATTACTGCTTGACATTATAAAGTTCCAATAACTCTCTAATAACGTTAAAAAACACAATATTAACGTGTATAACAACGTTACAGTATGCACATTACATATAGGCTACATAATGTTATGAAATGATTAATAAATTTTAGATGGTTGCCATATAGAAGTCAATCCTCCTAAAGACCAGGCTGTTGATTACTACAACTACAAGGGATGGTACTCCATTGTTCTACTAGCAGTTTCAGATTTTAGGTAAATTACAATATATATAATTTGTTAAAGCATTACTAATCAGGAAATTTTTAGATGTAATTTCATGTATGTAAATGTAGGATCACCAGGTAGAAATAATGATGCGTATATTTTCCAACACTCCGCTATAAAAGATGAACATTTTCATAATCCAATTTATGCTAGAAATTCATGTATTATGGGAAATACATCGGTTCCAATTTTACTTATTGGTGACTCGGCATTTCCACTTTCGGAATATTTAATGAAACCCTATCCGTATGTAATAAACCAACCTCCAGATGAGAAATTATTCAATTATCACCTCTCAAAGTGTAGACGTGTAGTAGAAAACGCGTTTGGACAGCTAAAGGCAAGATTTAGAAAACTTGCAAAAGGTTTAGAGGTGAACATTGAAAATGCACCTTTGTTGATAAAATGTTGCTGCATTTTACACAATTTTTGTAACGACAACAAAGACGAAGTTTTAAATAACTGGATATTAGAAAAAATGATAAACATCAACCAATTTGTAGTACAAATATAAGAATAGGAAATACAGGTGTCGATATTCGAAAGGCAATCACTGCTTATTTAGGTCATTTATTTATTATAAAAACATGATTACTGTTAATGATTTTGCAAATATTGTAACAATGCTTGCGATGTTACACTGAGTACTGTTAGAATTTCCATTTGTTGTTTTCTTAATTTATTATTTTCTTCTTTTTCAGATAAACCATTACTTCTTTTAATTTCTCTTAAAAGTTCTCTATCGATATTATCTTGTGCTTTTCTTTTTAAATTTTTTTTTGTTGTGTTAGCTACCGGAAATGTGGCTGGGGCTGAAGGTGGACGTGATGCTGGGGTTGAAGGTGGACGTGATGCTGAGGCTGAAGGTGGATGTGATCCAGATGCTGAAGATGTTGATGGCGAATCATAATTATTTTCATGAGCCTGCTGATGAAAAAATGTTACCTTTGTTTAAATAAATTAAGTATATTACAAACTGTGGTTTCAATGTTAATTTCGTCCTCTCCAGAATCATCAGATTCTACAACTAATAGGTCACCTATAAGTGTATTTTAAAAAAATCTAAGAATTCACATTATATTTTCAATTACCATCATCTAGCTAGATTTATTTGTTGAATTTCAGATGAAACGTTCAAACTTTCATTCATTAAAGAAAAATCATTACAGGGTAATGAGCCTAAAATGGCATGAATTTGTTCAAAGTGTACCCATGTTGATCGGGTACCTCCGGATGGGCCAGTAACTTTCTTTTCGTTTCTATAATAAAACAGCATATTTTAGTATGTATGTACACAGTTAGATATACATTCATACCTGTATCGTTGGGTTAAGTTGCAGATTTTATTTTTAATATCATTACCATTTATATTACTACTAGCTTCGCAGTAGTTTGCAGAAGATTTCAGCATTCCTGCGATTTCATTGTAAACATGTGCATTGCGTTTTTGTTTACGCAAATCATTTAATTTTGCCTGCCAAATATCAATTAAAATTAATTCTAAATCTAAATTCCATTTTATTCTTGTCTTTTGGACATGCTCAAAATAAATCAAAACAAATTTTAACCAAAAACAACTTAAACTTAACCACAAACAACTAAACCGCGTATCGTACTGCGCAAGCGTTATTGATCTGTAAATTTCCTGTGTGTCAACACAGTCTGTAAATGCCAATTTACTTAATCACCATTCCAGCTAATGACCATTTTAGCGATCCGTGTGTCGAAGGTATTATGCATTTCCATGCAGCATTAAAAGTGCTTGGGAAGATGAATGTTTAGATGCGTGACCTTGAAAATGTAGTATTATGCCCGGTTTACATTATTCCAGTCCAGCGATCTAGTCCAGTACTGGATTGCTTACTGGAAAAATGTAAACCGGCACTGGAATGAACTGAATCCAGTAAGCATTCCAGTCCAGTAACTGGATTCGCGGTCTACTTTGAATCCAGTGCGACCAATCCAGTGCAACTGGAATAATGTAGACGGCCAATCCAGTGCCATTCCAGTGCTGACGAAGTACACACGTGTGCATTGGTATGGAAATTGAAGGATTCACACAGGAAGATGTGAAAAACAAAATAAAAAGCATTCGTTCGACATACTACCTTGAACTAGACAAGATTAAGAAATCATCCACATCTGGTGCTAGTGGCAATGTTTACCAACCCAAAGTGAAATGGTTCGCCGAATTCAATTCATTTATTAAAAATGTGATGGTGAAGCGTAAAACACAGGTATTTATTTTAAGATTTTTATTTATTTTTATTTTAGTAGCATATTATTTGTTAAAACACACAAATTTATCAATGTATCATATGATTTTGCCATGGTACTTTTCCTTCGTTCACAAAATAATTAGTAAATTGAGTTCTTTTTTCCCTGGCATGTGTTGCTGAGTTGTTACTGCCCTGCTGTATGATACTATGTAAAGAGGTTATTTCGGATCTCCATGTTCCATTAATCAAATGATGGTCGTTGTGATCGTCATGGTCTACACAAGAAGTAGTCATATAATTGCTTGACTTTTTTCTCAACCAATTGTGTAGAGAGCAAGCTGCATACACAATGTGATCCACAGTATGTAACTTAGTTGAAATAGCTTTTTCGAAAATTCTGAATCGACTTACTAATATTCCAAAAGCGTTTTCTACAATGCGTCTAGCACGGACAGCCTGTAATTATATATTTTTGTTCAAAAGTTAAATTAGCCCCAGGATATGGTTTCATTAAGTATGTTTTTAGTGGAAATGCTGCATCAGCCACAATCACTCCATCTTCTGGAATAAAACTGCCATTTTCTAATTCAGTAAAAATGGAACAGTTTTTGAAAATACCACCATCCGAAGCGCTTCCATTTGCGCCCACATTGATATACGTAAAACAGTAATCATGGTCAACAAGAGCCATCAATACTATGCTGTTTTCTTTTTTATAATTAAAGTTCGTACTTCCATATTCATAGGAGCCAGTAATTTTTATATGTTTTCCGTCTAACGCTCCGTAGCACAAAGGAAACTTCCACTTATTCCGAAAGCCTTCCTCGACTTGTTTCCATTGTTCCGCAGTGGGTATCTGCAAAAAGAAAGTAAAAATATTTTATTTTCAGGAAAATACTGATGATGCTCAAAATAAAGAAAATACTGACAATACTCAACCTAGTGACCAATGTGGGAACCCTACCCATACAAACCCAGAAGTAAGTCTTATCAGAACCGCGAAAGAAAAGAAGTAAAATTTCACAGCTCTCTACAATAGTCAGTAGCATGAAAGATATGCAATACGATTGATCCAAATCAGAAACAGTGGAAGATGAATTCGACATCTTCGAGAAACACATTGCGAAGCAATTAAGAACCCTTTCTACAGAACAGGCTATCCTAGGCCAAGAAGAAATACAGAGTGTGATAACAAGATGTCGACTACACGATTTGAATAGTCCTAAATATTCTGCAAACACACATGCCAGTGACAATTCGTCAAGACCAAATTACAATTATGCGTCAAGACCAAGCACGAGTAGTAGTACTTATATGCCATTGAATAGTCCAGCGTCTGTAGATACACAAACCACTGAGGACTCATTAAATGTAGTAAGCGATGACCCAGAATACATTAATATAATCATGAATGCTTTCAATAATGCTTAATTTGTCATAGATATGATACTTAATAAAAAAAATATTACCTTGATGTGGTCTTTTAATGCCCTTTTAATTTCTTGACAGACTTCTGGTATAATTTTTGAAATAGTTGGTTTTGGCAATCGAAACATACGACTGAGGCTTCTGTAACTATCTCCAGTACTTAAAAAAAAAGAGTGACTTCTAATTTTAATTTTGCGGGTATAGCATCTCTGAACAACGTATTCTTACGCTGGATATTAATCGAAACTAATGATAACAGTTCTTCAAAGTTTTCTGCTGTCATTCTCAGTGCCAGTCTATATTCATTGGGATCTTCTATCTTCAGTTGTTGCAAAAGTATTGCTGACTCTCCTTTTTCATCTCTTTCGCTGATCCAATTTCTCACCCAAACCCGTTCCTTTTTTTTAGTTCCTTATCAACCTCATTAATAACTTCTTGTAGCAAGAGTGATTGAGCACGTTTGAAACATTTTCGAAACTGATCTCTTCTTGAAATCATTGTCACTATAGTGTTCACACTTCAACGGCTTCTAAATAACTGGAATAATGTAGACGTTACAGATCCAGTCCAGCACTGGACTGGAATCTCGCTAGATCACTGGACTGGAATAATGTAAACCGGGCATTAATTCACACTAGTGCAATTATAAATGCGCGGTGATTTATCTGCCTTGGGATTTTATTTTTCACCAACTACTACAGTTTATATGGTATGTGTATGCCGAATAGGTTATACTGCCAATGTTAAAAATGGATTGCGAGGAAATTCTTCTGCTGACTATAATTGGAGCATCAGCGGCTCTTTTATTACCGAGGAAACGGAAATGGTGGGTGAAGCCATGGATACAAAAAGAAATGATCATCATGGGAATATTCATCTTGTACATAATGAACTTGCGGCACTTGATAAAGATAGTTTCGAAAATTTTATAAGAATGGACGTAGATACGTTTGAAGAACTTTTAAATACGATTAAACATCAAATCGAGAAAAAGACACCAAATTTAGGGATGCCATTTCTCCTAGAGATCGCCTGACGATAACCTTACGTTATCTTGCAACAGGCGAAACATTTAAAAGCCTCTCATATTCTTTTTAGAATGGGGCACTCTACTATTTCTAATTTTATACCAGAAGTGTGTTCTGCAATATATACTGCTTTAAGAAATGATTATTTAAAGCAAGCTGACTAAAATTTAAGTATTTACCCAAATTTTTATTACAATGTGATTTTTTAGATTCCCGATACAACTTTGGAATGGCTGAAGATAGCTGATGAATTTCAAGCTAGGTGGAATTTGCCCCATGTATTAGGGGCATTGGGTGGAAAACACATACTTGTACAAGCTCCTCAGAGAGAAGGCTCAGCATATTTCAATTATAAAGGCTCACATAGTATTGTGCTTTTGGGTTTAGTTGATGCTGACTACAAATTTCTCTATGTTGACTGTGGGAAGAATGGTAGAATTTCTGATGGGGTGTATTTCGAAACAGTACACTTGCGTTGGCCATTGCTACAAATAGGTTAAATTTTCCCCAAGAAACACCTTTACCAGGCCGTACAAAACCTGTACCGTATGTGATTGTAGCAGATGCTGCATTCCATTATCACAACATATTCTTAAACCTTATCCATTTAGAAACATGACCTGGCCACAACGTATCTTCAATTACCGTCTAAGCAGAGCACGAAGGGTAGTAGAGAATGCTTTTGGGATACTTGTTAATCGGTTTCGGGTATTAATAAACACTGTTAATTTACATCCCACCAAAGTCGAAACTATTACATTAGCTTGTGTTGTTTTACACAATTTTTGAGAGTAAAAAATCCAAATAATTATAATGTAAGTGAAACTAGTATTGATAAAAGAATTAGATTTTCATATGCTTTAAGCAAGCAAGCTGGTAATAGAAGCAGTCAATCAACCTTAAATAATAGACAAGAATTTGTGGAATATGTAAATGGTGTAGGTGCTGTTGACTGGCAAAACAATCTTGCATAAACAATGTAATATTATTAGTTATTTTATTCATTATATTCTAAGCAGGTCCTTAATATTACTAGGTATTTACAAATTAATGATTCAATTCTTTTTGTTGAGCATCCATAATTGCATTAAAAATGTTTTTTTTAATTCACAAATTATTTTTGTTTTGTAGTTTTCGCATTTCTGTTGCAATGGTACTGAAAATTAATAATAAATAATATGTTGATTGTTGCAGTATTAACAAACCTTGCAAATACATCAAATTCATCCTCTGCGATCTTTGGTTTTTTCTTCCCTCTTCTAAAGATGTAATCGCAGAATTAATTAATGCTGCAATAGAGGCATTTGAATTGCTTCTACTGGGTCGTCTCTTATTAGGATTAGGTGAACAGGCACCATCTGTAGGAGTCGATGAAGCAGATGCCAATTCATCCATTGTGCCCTCAAAAATAATTTCACCTTCCTCCTCCTCCTCCACCTCTTCATATTGCTCAGCTTCAGTTTCAATTATTTCCTTTCAAATAATAATAATAATAAAGAAGTACATACAAAAATGGTTATTACTTACCATTGATTCCAAATTTGATTGAGATTGTCGTATAGGATCTCCTTCGCCCAAAATTGCAACATATCAAGCACCACAATTTTATCTTATATGCTTCGGCTGGTGCACCACTGACCAAATATTTTTTCAGCATACCTGCTTCTTTCAAATATTGGGTACGAATAACGTGTATTTTTTTAACAATATCAGTGTTTGTAAGACTTTTACATACGTCATATTTTACTTGCAGCTGGTTCCTAATAAAATTAACAGCTTCTGCACGTTTGTTTTTATTTTTATACTCTTTTAGCTTCGTTACGTATAAAATTCGAAACAGGTCAGTGTTCCATTAGCATTATTACTTATTTACATCAATCAAATACAGTAATAGAAAGGTACCCATAATTAACTCACTTCTACTGTAAGTTTTTGTATTTTATGATCGTGAAAATTTTGTATCGGAACCCGCTTCTGTATCAAAATGTTACCTAATAAAATTGTCTAAAAGCAATCTCAAGTCGTATGAATTCTGTCTTACCTTATAAATGAATAACTTTAAAGAAGTTAAAGTGTTACATATTGAAAACAATGTATTAGTATTGTGAGACTACAACCAGCTCTTCTATATGCTTCGCACATTGTAGAAACTATAAACAATTTATTAATATCATTTCAAAGCACTTAAAATCATTTACTTGTAATTTGAACAACAAATTGTTTTTGTTCAAAGTTGTGTGGGATTGAGAAATTGAGGTTATAAATGGAAGTAAACAAACAATATTCTGCAGTATCTAAAATGTTTCAGTATGTACCTAAAGTACTGTAATATCCTATGTAGTCACTAAATTCATCCTTTCTTAAAATGGGTTTCATACTGGTTACTTCGACTTTATTTAATTTGACATAAAATAATAATTGACATTGACAGATGTTTGCGGACGAAAAGTATTACAGTTAAAAAAGTGTTACTTTATGATTATTCAGGGAGTACGTAAAACTCAATTTTATAGTGAGTCGACGGAAACCATATATATTTATCATCCAATAGTAAGAGTAATCCTTTGTGTAAAATGTCCTTCACCGTAATAATTATTTCCTCAGGAGTAATACTGACTTCAAACAGAGAAATAACACTACTATCTACTGGATAAGTAACAACAGATTGTACTATTTCTGCCTTACGTCCTTTAATATAAATATCATTGTGAACTTTGTATACAGCCTCTATTTTAATATGTTATCAATTGTAAATACACAATTATTTCTTTTTCCTGTAGAAAATGTTACTCCTCCAAATAAAAGTTGTTGATAATAAGTTTTGTCGCCTACTAACATAGGTTTCCGAATAAGTCAGTATTTGTATTAGTATTCTTAATCATTTCTCGTCCTTCTGAAATTCTATTTACCACTTGCTGCAAAGGCAAATTAGACTTACGAAGTAATCGTTTCAAAAAGTACAAATAATTTTCAAATTCAAAACAACTGATCTCATTTAGAGTTTCAAATTCTCTTGCCTGAGAAGAAAGATGCTTAAGAGTATGCACATTATAAATACAGAATTCTTCACCGTAGATTTGAATTGCATTGTTTACAAACAAATTTAATAACTGTTCAGCGTACGAATTGAGTTCTGAATTTAACTTTTTGCTAAGCAAAATCGTAAAAGCAAATTTTAGTAACATTAAATTGCAAAACACATTTGTCTGCAGTATGTCTTTTAGAAGGGTGAGATATACAACAAAAACTGTCTGTATTCAGTGGCCTTCCAGTGTTCCAATTCTGATAGACTACGAGGTTTTCGATTTAATTCACTGGGCCAGTAATCTTTCAAATCCTTCAGTCTTTTTCCAAAATTACTAATTTATCACTTTTAAAACGGTATAGTCTACTCCCATCTCTCCACAAAACAAAAGTTTCCTTACTACACCTAAACAAACGCTATGCATATAGTCTATAGGAAACGCTGCAACCATATCTAAATTTTCTATGCTTATAAGTGGTGTAGATCCTTTATGGTAATCTAAGTACTCTCAGATCGAAAATTCAAATTAGTTCTTACAGGGGCGCTACCAAGAAATGCCATTCGCTTATTAATACTACTGCCTTTGATGGTGCACTTATCACATCCAAAATACGAATTATGTCCTTTGACATTTTTTATATATGTTCGAGCAGGTGTGTCACAACAAAATGCTTTACAAGATATTTTCAAATAGCCCATTGAGAATAAAATTCCTTCCTTTAGAAGATCATTTAATTCAACTGTGAATTCTGAAAAATAATCATCTAAAGGAGGTTTTTTTGGTCCACTATAAAGAGCAACTATGAATGGCGGTTCTTGTTTATAGTTGCACACTTTACACAAAATAGGCCAAAAAGTATTTTTTGTGCTTTTATGTATTGGCAAACCGTCAACATTAAAAATAAGATTGTATGTTATATTAGCTTGTTGATATTTCTCAAAATGTTCAATAATCCCACTTTGATTCCAAAGTAATAAAAATTTCCTTCTCCCATACTTTGTACAACAGAATTTCTGGGAGTTTTCAACAACGTTCTAGCATTTGTAGGAAGGCCTGATATGTCAGGCTTAGTTGCAAACCAAGCTAATAATTTGATACAGCATTATGGGTTATGTTATGTTTAATGCCCATGTACTTAAGAATTCGTTAGATTTCATTGCATCAAGAACTAAAGGTTTAGAGATTTCATTAGCTGTATTTACTGAAGGGTATCTTGTCTTATTTACATCTGTAAAATTATCAGGATTAACCAAAACATTTTTATCAGTAGATGATTCAAACGTATTAATTAAATTGTATTCATTAGAAATCGGTTCCACTTCAGTAACTCTTGAAATTTGATTGCTTTCATTTACTTTAATGTTCTGCCCATTAGTTACCGTACACACTTTTTTTTTTGTTAAATTGTATTCTATATTGGATAAGGTCACAGTAGTAATAACTTGTTTTTGAATTAATCTAGTCTGTTGTTTTAAGCTCTTTTTCTTAAAATTGTAAACAGATAGGCTAATAAATAAAAAGTATAGGTATAAACTATAGTGACAATTATAATTATTCTTACCTGTCATTAATAGAGGATGTTCCCTTAGGCATGTTGAAATTACCAATTGATGATAAAACACCTGATAAAAATGTCGCTACCAGCTTTATAATCGAATTCAAATCTACAACTGCAACCACGTACCAAAAGAACTGATCAGAGCAGGTAGTTGAATTGGTGAACTGCGTTTGAGATATATATATATATATATTATATACATATATAACATTTTTGACATGTGAAAATGTAACATGTATAGAACTACTCAGATTCATTTAAAAATTACATGATTAGTTATTATATTATAGACAAAGATTGATTTACAAACTTGCTTATTGGAGCTTTTAAAATGCAAATTATTTAAAAAAAAGCGTCATACTAACCTTAAGTTTTATTCATGTATCATAAACCAAAACACAAACTACAAATCACCACCTTTGTAAAGCAGTATTTAAAAGTTAGGTTAGAGCATCTTCCACTACTAAGTTCAGTGGCGGATTGGTACCTGTTTATTTTATAGTCACAATATTTTAGTCTAAATATCAGAACAAGGATAGTACAAAGTATTTAAAAACGACAAATTTTATAGTTCGCGTGATAATAAATCATTTATGCCTTGTATTCCTACAGAAAATTATTGCAGTACCCTAAACGTACACACCACTGATCATAAGTATACAGTAAATTTTATAGCATTGAATTAAGTTCCTTTCACTATACTGATCAAAGACAACGAGCCAGTACTGGCCCAATATCATGAAATATTGTTCAAAAACACTCGTGAGCAGTAGATTGGGCCATCAACGGTAAGTCAGAGAAGCGCCAACGCCACCGAATCCCCGATGTTAATGATAATCGGCCGTTACTTTGCCATCAATTCGTGTTTGCTGGGAGATGAAGAATGGAATCAAGCGGACATTAAAGCGACAAATTATATATACAGCGCTATCACAAATAAACAACTTGAATATATTGGTGATTTAGATTCAGCTTATCAAATAATCAAAAAATTTGACCAAATGTACTTGAAGAAATCAACAGCATTACAAATCATATGTAGAAATAATTTGGAATCAATAAAGTTAAAAAATTATGCAGAAGTCACTTCCTTCTTCGATGAATTCGAAAAAGCAGTTAATGAACTTAAAGCATCAGGAGCCGTAGTGTCGGAGCAAGAAAATTAAGATACATGTTACGATCCTTACCTCAAACGTACAGTCATATTGAGATTTAATAGATGTGTTGCATGAGAAAGACAGAACTGTTGAATATTTAAAAAGTAAAATAAAGTTAAAATCAACAGGAAAATGTTTTAAATGTGGTGCGCTTGGACATTATCAATACAACTGCAATAAACCTAATTCATTAGAACCACCAAGATGTGCCAACAATTATTGAGGAAGATCACACCGCAATTGGAATAGTCGTGGAAGTTATCAAAGAGCCTTTAGAGGAAGAACCAGCTTTCAACAACATCAATTCAGGGGAAGAGGCTATTACAGAGGAGCTGCAAACACATCATCTTGTCAGCAGAATCAACCGAGAGAGTCCGAAGTCGAAGGAAATTCCTTTTTAACAGAAGTACATACATCCGAAGTAAACCGCACAGGCAATTATAAGGAAAATGAAGTAAGTTGGATTTTAGATAGCAGTAGTACTGATCATATTGTAAATAATGATAGGTTATTTAGTAAATATGTAAATTTAGAAACGCCAATTGATGTTAAAGTAGGTGATGGCGGAATACTGAAAGCAACTAAAATAGGTATGGTAAATGCAATCTTTAAGGTATTTGAAAAGCATCATGAAATAAGTTTACCTAACGTTTTTTATGTAAAAGACATGAAACAAAATTTAATTAGTGTTTCAAAAGTTACAATTAATAACAAAATAGTTTCTATTGGTAATGATGCAAAAAATGTATAACAAAAATAATGACCTAATAGCGATAGCAAAAAACAAGGTAATTTATATATTATGACAAGCTTTATTAAAAATAATATTACTTTAGCCTGGTAAATTACCAAAGTATAGAAAAAATGTCTTTAAAGGAAAAATGGCATCGCATATTAAGTCATGTTAATTTCAATTATTTAAATACTTTGTGTAAAAATGAATTATTGTTAGGTTTGCCGAAAGAAATTGAATCAGATAATATGAAATGTGCAATTTGCATAAAAAGTAAAATGCATAATGTACCATTTGAAAACAATAGAAAACGCGCTAAAAATATTTTAGAAATAGTACATACAGATTTAAACGGCCGCATAATACAACAGGTAACCGTGGGGAAAAATATTTCTTTAACTTTCATTGACGATTATAGTAAATTAGCTAAAGTATATTGCATTAAATTGAAATCCGACGTTTATAATTGTTTTGTGGACTATGTAAATCAAGTGGAGAATTTAATTGACAAAAGAATTAAAGTATTAAGGTGTGACCGAGGGGAAAACCGCTCAGGCATTTTAGTGTACATGTTGGTGGCATTTTCCGGCATTTTTGGCATTAATTCAGCATTGTCGGCATTTTCGGTATTACGTTGGCATTTTCGGCATTACGCCGGCATTTTCGGCATTACGTCGGCATTATTATCTAATTTCCGGCAGTATTACGTCGTTTTTGTTATTATTTTGGCATTAGGACAAACTATTACGTCACGGCTTATGTTGAGCAATCCAAAAAATAGAGTTTTGGTTAGGATTAATGCAATCTCAGATGTTACATTTGTAATGTACACTCCAGAAAAGCGCGTTTATCGAATAAGTACGTGTTCTACCGTTAAGTCGGCATGCGCCGGTTCTCAAATCGGTGGTGGTACACAGGTGGTGGTACTTTGCTTGTACTTCTCGTATGTTTCACCTTGTGCGGTTTACATTGGGGTTTGAGCAAAGAAGAAAAAAGGTGTATGTGAATAAAAACGATAAAAATAGTAGTAGAATCGCAACGATCACAACAGTTGCATTATCGTTTAAAATTAGTAAGGTAACTAGAATTAGTATTACTCAATTTACTTTAAGGCGAGGTTTTAACTGACCAGTACTTGTCGAAACAATGTCTTTTCTTAGACAAATTACTCTTTTATTTTATGGATATATCAAGGTGATTTTTCTTCTACATATAAAAGGAATATGTACTGTAGAGTTGTACAGATCCTTTTGCGTTTTCGCGTTTAGCGGAGTTTCATTAAAAATCGCAAACTATGCTCTAATTTAAGTGATGATTATAAATCGAAACTTTTTTCTGGAAATGAAAAAATTGCTTATTGTTCTAAAAACTTCCGCAACTGAGTAATCTTTCTAAAAAAAATGGGTGGTGGCGGCAAATCTGTTAAGTCTTGGCGACGAGACTAATGAGGAAAATAGGCCATTCCATGATTATTCCTAAACATTTTAGTGATTTTTATTGTTTCGAATGTGAACATGCGGTTCGCTACAACCTCGCCTTAATTTCATTACTTATCAATGTATATCTTTCTGTACCAAGAACTAGTACGTGGAACTTTGTAAGTCGATTTATTTTGTAATTAGAATTTGCGTGATATTGCAGTTTGACACGACGTATATGTTATTTGCCGATTATTCTTACGTTATTAATTTTTTAAAACGATTTTCTCTTCAAATTTTAAAAAGACCAGTTTTTGAGATGTTGCAAGTTGTAAACTTCAGATATAACATGAAAAGTTGGCAATGAACACAATAGATGATATTTTATTTGAAATTTACTTATTGAAACTGAAACTGGGTAATTATAAATTTAAAAAAAAAACAAAAAAGTAAAATGGTTCGAGTTTTGGTATCAATGATTGTCCGAGAATAGGACAAATTGAATGCATTTTTCAATGTGGAATACCTCAATAACGACTGAACGTAATGGTATTGTATTGGAGGTATATATATGTACCCGAATGTCGTAACCTCGGCGGTATCTGTCACTATCGAAATATATAGGTTTCGGCACAACTCGAAAATTTAATTTATGTCTCAAATTAGAACAAAAATAAAGGTGGTCAAAATATAATATAATCCTGCATAAAATATAAGTTATCAATATCAAAAATACTTATTTTAAATTTTTCTAATGACTCTCTATTCAAAATTTTCTGTAACAAAATGTGTTTATCCTTCAACTTTGATTTAGAAAAGTTCCACGTATTAATTACCCAATTGCTGATCCGGCCTTACACTTTAGTCGAATATTATTTTAGCGAGAATATAACATACCATGGATAATTCCGAAGAAACTACCATGATAGTCGGTAACCATTTTTTGTTTCAATGAAGTGGAAAGATCATTAAACGTTGATATACCTATTCATTTAAAAATATGTTAGCAATAAATGGCTACGATAATAAGTTAGTTCTAGCAATGATGAACGAGGAGGATGATTTGAGATCTATTGAGGAGTTTGCAAAGACAGAGCTCCATAAAGAATTGCTCCTAATGAACTCAAATATTTTTATGGTCCCCTATTTATTAGATGTCCCACAGAGTATCAAATAGTAAGTGGACATAAAACATTAATAAATGCTATAAAAACATTTTTTAAAAATCAAGAAAGACAACTTTAGAAAAGTCAACAATGACTGATATTACTTTATCCGAGACTTTATCCTCCACTTCAATAACAAATTCTGCAATAATTAACATCGACTTAGAAGGTAAAGCTGGAATTGAAATGCTTTCTAAGGAGAATTTAACGAAGGAAAACGCACTTATATTTAAAAATTTAAAAAGTGGGTCGAGTCTAAATATAAAAATGAGTTATTGTCACATATGGATAATTTAAAAATAGAGACATCTTTTGGTATTCAATAAGGACTTAATATGTTCAATTACATGTTTTTGTGGAGTAAAATTAAAATATCACAATTTGGTAGAAAAGATGGCAAAAGTCGACGCTGGATTTTGCGAATTTTCAGACGCATTTGACAAAGAAACACATAGCTGAAAAACAAACAAATAAAACCGCAGAACTAGCTAGTAGTACAAAACCAAAAGTGAATCAAATAACAAATTATACGGCACCAATAGCAAATAGTTTGCATACAAATAAAAGAATTCATGTGATAGATTCAACAATCATAGCCGGTCCTAGTACATCTAAATATCATTACTCTCCTTCATCTGAGCCTTTACCTATAATCGACGGCGACGCTATTACATGTCACGGAAAACTAATTGAATACGATGCTGCTGATAATGTACAAAACCCATTAGAATCTAATAATGCGAAAGATAAATGGAAATCATTAAAGTATTCTCGTCGTGAAAGAAAGGCGAAAAAGAGAGAATGTACATGAAAACCAGCAACTAATTACTTCTTATTTTCAGTACTTGAAAATGTAATGAATTTAATTGACACCCACCCCGAAGTTAAAAATCCTTAAATGATACTATTTACACCATTCAATCTAAAAACAGAGAAGAGGAAAATATTAACTTAACAAACAGTACATTTTGAGTACTCTACTACATATGGCTGAACGCAATACAATACAGAATAAAACACATTTGATGACGGGTTGAAGAGATTTTCATTATATCTTTTCTATGTTGGAGGAAAACTACTGTATGAAACTTTACAAGCAAATTTGAAGAATATCTTACCATCAATTTCGTCATTACATAGATACTCAATTAAAAACACCATTAAACTTAAAGAAGGAGATTTCAATTTCAAACAATTAAATAGATTTTTTAGAAGAGAGAAATCTTCCGAAAGTTGTCTGGATTTCGGAGGATGCTACAAGAATAACTGGAAAGATTCAATATGATTCTACAACTAATAGTGTTGTTGGTTTCGTATTACCCTTGAAAAAGGCATTCCCGACAATAAGGTTTTTCCAGCAACAACAGCACGAGATATAGAAACGTACTTTAATACAGGCAGGAAAGCTGACTACGCATACGTTGTAATGGCACAAGCATTAAATTCAAACGCACCGTCTTTTTGCTTATCTGTATTTGGGACAGATCAAAAATTTACATATAAAGATGTCAGAATGCGATGGGAGGAAATGCAATGTTATGCATCAGCTTTTCAATATTCAAGATTTTGGGATTCTCCTCGGATGGTGATACTCGGCTGTTAAAAGCCATGAAAATTGAAGCAGGTTTACTGTCACCTTCAGAAGAATGTACTGGTAGCGCCAAAGATTGGCAAGGAGATTGGTTTCATTTGAATTTGAACAAAATGACCTATGTTTCGTTCAAGATACGGTTCACATATTAACGAAATTGAGAACACGAATTTTAAAACGGGGTGTAATTTTGCCAATGGGAAAGTTCACGGCAAATGTAGAACACTTGCAAAAACTCATTCAACATCAAACAAAAGATAAGCATTTTATAACAAAATCAGATCTTATTCCAGAAGATAAAATGAACTATGAATCGGCTAGAAGAATGTGTGATGAAAAAGCTATGCATTTGTTAAATGAAATTCCAGATAGTGCGGGAACAAACATTTATTTAAAAATGATGAACTTTTGATCAAATCTTTTATAGATAAAGATGTTACTCTTTCTGAAAGACTATATGCAATTTGGTACACAATTTTTTTCTTAGATTATGGCGAACGTGGTTAAGAAACCACTCAAAATTTAAATTAAGTGATAACTTTATTTCTAGTAATTGCTACACTTGCATAGAAATGAACGGGCACATGTTAATCAAGCTTATTTATATATTCCAAGAAGATGATACCTTTATTCCAGAAATGTTTTGTCCTTGGCTATTTAGTAGTCAAACCTGCGAACATTTATTCAGATCAGCAAGATCATTAACATCGACACATTGTACCATGATAAATTTTAGTATCAAAGATTTCATATCTCGAGTGGACAGGATAACTCTTATTAACGAAATCAAATCAGATTTATGTAATAATTTTATTTTTCCAAGAGAACAAAAGCGAATGAAAATGAACACTTCCACTACTATAACGAAGAATTGCATAGAAAGCATTGATATAAAAGAAATTATAAAAATGGCTCAAAACGATGCGATAAACGACGCTTTTAATTTAAAAATGGATGTGAACATTAATATGTGCAATATTTTAGACTTACCTGCTAATCCTGAAGAAGTGGCTGAACAGACAATCGATATATACGTTTATCCTACATCTAAGAGTAGCAATCAAGATGATGAAGGTCTTGATGAAGGTTTACTACAAGACCTCGTTAACAACGACAACATTTTGCAAAATTCAAATAAGAATTTTATAGACAATGATTTGGATTTAAAGGACTACACAAACAAAAACCCAGACCTATCTGAAAAAGCCCGTATCTCAAAGTATCTTTGCCACAAAATAGAACTGCGGTGATTAAAAATCATCATACTGTTGGCTCTTAGATGAAGGTAATGGAAAAATCAGTACTGATAGACTAAAACGATTTATTGTACCGAAAAGAAAAGAAACACAACAAGTTCAATAAAACCCAAAAATCCGAAAAAAACTGAAAGTGATTCCTCAGAAAGCTCTGAATCTGTTCACATATCACTTGATGACTCTACAGATTTAGAAGTATTTTCGTCAGAAGAAGACAATTTTCCTAAAAATCACCAATCGAAATTTTATGTGAAAAATATTACGCTGTTATGTATGATGAAGCATGGTTTCTTGGCCGTGTAACCCAAAAATCAAAAGACGCTGCAAAATACACAATGAAATTTTAAGACAAGAAGTGAATGCATATGTCTGGCCCAAAACTGATGATATAGCTGAAGTTCATGAAAATATATTTTTACGGTCCAGTAGATTTAATAGGCACTGGCCCTTTTCAAATAAAAAGTTTTGATTTAATTAATATTAATAAAAATATAAGTTTCTTAAAAAATATTTAGTGTAGTAAAAATAAAAGATTTCAATTAAAATATTTTTATTGAGTTCTATTTTAATTGTGTTTTATCAATACCTGATCTAACAACATTTTCCTTCAAGTAAAATTATACCATTTTATGCAATGAGTATATCCACTGAAGTTTAAGACATTTACACATAAACGACAGTATACGGTATTATCTGGCATTGTACGGCATTAACAGGCATTGTACGGCATTTACTGTGATTGTGCGGCATTTCCACGGCATTGCACGGCATTTTCATTATTATACGGCATTTTGCGACATTAAATGGTATTTAACGGCATTTTTGGTATTTTAGTGTACATATTTTTGCCTGCGGTTTCCCCCTCGGGTGTGACAATGGAAAAGAGTACTTAAATGCCAATATTTATGCAGTTTTGTAGAGAAAAGGTCATTCGTAATTTCCTTGTTCCCCATATGTACACGAATTAAACGGAGTAGCAGAAAAAATATAACAGGTCAATCATGAATGTATCTAGATGTTTATTGTCGGAAACAAATGTTAGTAAATTGTACTGGCCTGAAGTAGTAAAAGCAGCAACTTATTTAAAAACAGAACTCTTGCAAACACTCTTGAAAGAAAAACTCCTTATGAAATATTTTTTCAATGAAAAGCCAAATGTTAAATATCTAAAATTATATGGAAGTAAAGTATTTGTTCGAACTCCAGAACAATTAAGAAATTCTAAGTGGGATGACAAAGCTAAATTAGGGATATTGTTAGGATACACAGAAGTAGGTTATAGAGTATTGGTTGAAAATAAAGTAATTGAAGCTAGACATATAGATGTGATTGAAAAAGATATTAAGTGTATAGGTTTCAATGATAATGTTAACGATACTGAAATAAGTCAAGATTCTCTTGAAAATTTTAATTCTTGTGAAAATAATAATGCGAATGAAAATACAAGTCCAGATAACTATACGGAAAATAAAGAAATAGTGAAACGGTCTTCAAGAGTAAAACATCCTAATAGTCGTTATTTTAACGATAATTTTGTTACGCAGTATGTCTATGTAAACTGTTGTCAGGCTATAACACCTAATACGTATGATGAAGCAATGCAAAGCAATGAGTCTAGGGATTGGAAAAGAGCTATGGATAATGAAATAGATAGTTTAAATAAAAATAAGACATGGGAGTTAATTAACAAACCAGTAAATGAAAATATTATTGATGTTAAATGGGTTTACAAAATAAAGGATAACAATGTTTACAAAGCTAGACTGGTAGCCAAAGGGTTTCAACAACATGAATGTGAAGGTGATATTTACTCACCTGTTGCAAAAATGTTAACGCTAAAATTATTATTAGCATTTTGCTGTGTAAATGGTTTTGTTATTAATCAAATGGATGTAGAGACAGCATTTTTAAATAGTGAAGTAATTTCTGAAGTTTACGTAAATCAACCAATAGGGTATGAAGATGGTACATGTAAAGTTTACAAACTACTTAAATCATTATATGGTTTAAAAGAGAGTGCGAGGTCCTGGTATGAATGTTTTAATGAATTCATAATAAAACTAAATTTTAAAAGGAGTAATTACGATAATTGCTTATATGTATCACAAGAAAAGGATAAAACCATATACATAATACTGTTTGTTGATGACATGTTAATATGTAGTAACAGCCAGAATAATATTAATAACATTAAAATATTGCTAACAAAACGTTTCAAAATGAAAGATATGAATGAAGTTAGAACTTACGTAGGAATAGATATAAGCTATAATATTGAAGACAATTTAATGACCTTAAGTCAAAGTAATTATATTGAATCACTGGCAAAGAAGTACAACTTAATAAATTCAAAGTTATATAATACACCAATGGAAGTAGGCTTAAAGTTAGAACCTGCAGAGATAATAAATAATAGAATTAAGTATAGAAATCTGATAGGTGAACTATTATATATAAGTACCGGAACAAGACCAGATATCGCTTATGGCGTTAATTATTTAAGTAGGTTTCAAAATTGTTATGATGATTCACATTTTAAGTATGCTTTAAGAATATTAAAGTATTTATATTTGACAAAAGATTTAAAATTAACTTTTAGTAAAAGTAATAACACCGAAATATTACATTGTTTCGTAGACTCTGACTGGGCAGGAGATAATATAGATCGGAAATCCACCTCAGGTTATATAATTAAGTTATACGGAAATGTAATTTTTTGGAAATCTCGCAAACAAAATTCTGTAACTAAATCGTCTACATTTGCTGAATATGTAGCATTGTCCGAAGCTGTAACCGATGTTATCTTCATTCGAAATATGTTAAAAGAAACATTTGGAATTAATTTTATTAAACCAGTTCAAATATTTGAAGATAATTCAGGTGCTGTAGCTATTGCAAAATATGGCAATTTTACAAAAATTGTATGAAAACTGCAATTACATTTTGTAAACGAAAATGTTAAAAAGATATAGTTGAAGTTATTAAAGTTTCAACTGAAGATAATATTGCAGACTTACTAACCAAATCACTTTGTAGAGCTAAGTTTATTAGGTTGAGAGAAATGTTAAATTTGATTTTGTAGTCGATTTATTTAAATTCAAACTTGCCGCCAAGATTGACCGCGCTTTTGAAACGAAGCTCATCTTAGAGCAAAGCAGGGTAGTTAGTTCCGCTCTGGGGAAAAGAAAGAAACCATGTTTTGACGAGAGAAGGCGGTGGCCGGAAGGTGGTTTTTGAGGAATGGTGTTAAATAAAATCTTTGAATGTTTGGTGTTGACAATGACCAAATCACTTTGTAGAGCTAAGTTTATTAGGTTGAGAGAAATGTTAAATTTGATTTAAGAATTTATTAAACAAATATAAATGTAAGGGAGCATATTGAGTATTCACTATTTTTCTACATTTATATTTATTTTGTAATAGTGCTTTAGTTAGTTGTGTAAAACGTTCTTTATTTATATTTTTGTAAGTTAATAGTGGTGCATGCGCAATAGTGTAAGAATCCCGTTATAAGAAAATGAATGTATCCGCAGCGTTGTAAGAATATAAAATGTTTTCTTTATGTACTATAAAAGTTAAGTTAAATAAAATATTATCAATTAAATTAACAAAATTACACATGTAACTTAAAATATATTCATTAATACAAAATATATGGACTTCATATATAATTTATTTTTCTACAGCACTAAATGAGTGAAATTAGAAATAACTACTGTATATATTTTTGACAATTTAATTTACAGTAGTAAATTATTTCACTGTTTCACAGTAAATGTTATATAATAAATATCATTAAAAAAATTTTTTTACCGGAATTAAAATAAGTATCAAATAAATGCCTTTAATTATCTCGACTCAGTATTTATTAAAGTCTCGGTGTGAAATATTAGAAAATGACTAAATAGTATAGTTTCGACTATATAAAAAATTATGGTAATCATGTACTATTAGTTACAATAAAAATGCATTAAAAACGACGACATTTATAATAATTAAATTAAGGTCGGAGAAAACTAACTACGTGTTAGGTACTTTTCTCCCTCGTATATACGTATATAACAATTTCATTCATCTATTTAAAAATTAAAATTAACCTATAAGCATAGTATACATATTGCAATTACTAACAAATTAATTTAAATTAATTATTATCAAACATAAATAAGACATAACGAACAACAAACGTCAAAGATTTTATGACTAAAGTGGACAAGACAATCTACAAACACCACTCTCTCTGTTTTTGAGGACAATAAGTTAATACTTAGAAAACGAGATAGTAATTTTCAGTTTCATAATATTTCGTTTCTTAAAACATTTTGATATAGTACCTAGGTACTAAATACTCGTAGTAATCACGTAAAGCAATAAAATGCACAGCATACATTTGAGTTTGAATAGTCATCCTAATTATTAAAGAACATATATAACAAAACGTCATAGTAATAATGAACATATGTACAAATAACGTAACTAACTAACGTAAAGAAAAAATAACACAAGAAATAGTAATTTTACACTGAAATGTTTATCTCTGGTTTATATAAAGTGATGCCACCCATATAATACTTTAATTTAAATTTAAACATAAATTCTAAATACTCCAAACGAGTCACTCCGGCACACAACACATTGAAATAGTCTCCTATTTGTTATTTCGGTAGCACATTCACCACATACACTTACATGTCCGCATGGAATAAATGCATGTGTTATTTGCTCAATTAAACAAATCACACATAATTGTTCTCTGGCTATTTGTGGAGGTCCATTTGCTGCTGGTCGGGGAGGAGGTGGAGTTGCTGCCGGTGGAAGAGGTGGAGTTGCTGCTGGTGGAGGAGGTGGAGTTGCTGCTGGTGGAGGCGGTGGAGTTGGTGCTGGCACCGGTTCTTCTACTTCTTGAGGAGTAGGTGGACGGGGTTACCCTCTTCGAACAGCTTCAGCAATTTGAAGTTCATCTGCCTGTATATCCTCTAAATTCGGATTTAAATTTCTTTCCAACCCTTCCACTGAATAACTCATTCTCCTTAAAAACATACCAACGTCACCATCCAGTTCTAATCTTCGTTGGGCATTTACTAAAAGTTATAAATTATGTTTGTATATGGTTTGTTTTTACAAGGTAATTCACGTAGCCCGTAGATTATATACTTCTTAAAATCATATTAATATGATATTTGGTATTTTTAGCCATGGGCCATCATCGACTATCTAGGCTAATTAAATAATACATATTTTCAAAATAGCGCCACTATGGGTTACACCGGAAATTTACGCCTACTTTGTTTTTTTAATGGAATAGCTCCATTTTGTACATATACACTATACAGGTTTATACTACTGATCTTCTGGGGCACCATACATAACATTTACAACACAATACAATATTTAATTGATTGTACCATACGAATAAATAAATAAATTTGTAGAATGCAAGATTTAATGAAAAAAGACATCTACTTTTGAACTGTTAAAGATATTAAATAAATGATTTATTTTATGTTTTGTTTTCAAGAAGTTTAGTCCACATTTTAATAGAATGGAAATTTAGGCTCAGTTTAATTATACCATTGTGCATTCCTATCTTTATTTTTTATTTTTAACACTTTTGATGACAATGCTTTTGTTCCAATTTTTGTTAATAATTGCGTTAAATTTAGGTACCATAGCAACCAATAGTTACTAATAATTTATTTTAATAAGGTAATACATATGTTGTCCATAGAGTTTATCATATGTGTTTATTTCTATTTACTAAGTTGCAGAAGATTTTGAAGAAAAGTGAAATATGAAAATATAACTATAGTTGTAAAAATGCAAGTTGTGCAATTTGCATAATGGAACAATATCAACATAATGTTTTTATTTTGTTTGTGGTTTATGGCCCAAATAACCTACTTTAATAGTTTTGAACCTTGCAAAGCTCGGCATGTCCCAAAAGGTATTGTAGATTGCCTAAATGAGTTGCCCATGTTGAGCAGTTTTATAAGATAAATTTTTTTGGTTTTCTATTTTTCATTTCGACAATGAAAAATTGGAACAAACTCGTTAAAAAGGTGCTAATAACGTAAAACCAATTGCAGATAGGAATGCCGAATATTATTCAACCTTATGGCCTTAAAATTTAATTCGACATCCATTTCTGTCATCAGAAATGGTAACTGCCATTTGATAAAATGAAGTATTTGACAGTTTTTTTTATTGTCAACTTTGAAAATGTGAGCTGAACTTTTAGAAATCTAAAGAGAAAAACATTTATTATCTTCAATGGTTCAAAACTAGCGCATATGTATTTTGGGTTCCTTGCAAATATATTTTTGAATTAAATCTTACATGTCAAAAACTATGAAATAACATGGCTTAAAAATATGAATGATGCTGATCAAAAATGATGTAGACTTAAAACTATTTCATTATAAAAAAAAAAGGTAGGTACTGTCAATTTGACTTGGAGTAGTTAGTTATTGCCAAATCAAATACCAAATTTCATATTAGTAGTATCAGGAAATCGACAGGCTTCGTGAATCACTGTGTGTATAATGTGATTATTTGAACAAATGCTTACATATTCTATTGTTTAACAATCTCCATCTAGGTCTTTGGGTATTGGGCAACTGTACACCTTCATGCAAACGTATCAAATCACAAGCTTTGCTGTGCTCCATTTTTTTAAGGAAGGTTACAAACATCCATATGTTTGGATGGGCTCTTCCAACCATTGCAGCAAAGACTTGTGAAACGATTCCACGGAGTTGTTTGTTCGTATTTCTTCTCCTTCTACCGACACCTGTAATTCCCCCCATTGCCTTCGCAAATAAGAACAAAACTGTTCGACAGAGTTTATTGCACCATCTCCTGCGTGATTTAATAGCCACATTCTGACTGCTTCTCGCCCTTCTGCGAATAATCGTTCTGGCAGCAAGGGTAAAACCATAGCCATTCGCACTCCTTGTTTTACATTGCGATTATTTATAATCAAATGGAACTGGCGAGCTAATACAAAAGGACTCGTATGTAGATAATATATTTATAAATTATGTATCAGCTATCAAAAAAATAGAACTTTATCTGTTGCGTCTATTGTAACAAAACTGCACAAATAAACTATACTTGTGTTCGAGTATAGTTTACTGTGCAGTTTTTGTGTGTTTCCTTTGTTCCTGTAACTAGCGGCGAAACATATGATTTGTAATGCATGTAAAAACGAACTTAAAGACGCCTCTCAAATTACTGAGTAAAAAAAACGTTTGTAATTTTGAAAAAGAGGAATTAAACATGGAATCAAAAGTATTTCAATGTGTTATCGTCATGACAACTATAGCGACGAAGAGTTTTTCACTTTTCGTAACAGTTACGAAAAGTGAACTTTGATTTGAAGACGCCATTTTTATATCAAAATTAGAAAAAAATGTTGTAACAAACCTTTTAAATAAACAGCTTTGCTGTAGTGAAACCAACATCCTCGCAAAACCGATTGCGGAAATACGATCGATATCGCTTGTCGGAGGGCTCGTTCATAATCGGCCATGATTGATGCAACTCCTCTATTTTGGAGCACTCGGTCTCTTATCAATTGGAGCACAATTTGATAAGATTCCATATTTTCCTTTCCATTAAACAATAGATTAAAGGAAACACCTAAACATTTATTAACTATAGATAAAAATAGTTTTTTTTTGATCCTTCAAGAAATGTACTATAAATAATTGGATTGCTCCTCCAGCTCTGGGTACAACGGAGAAGGTTGCATCCATATGCAGTTTTATTGCATTTTCCGATGTCCGTACATAATGTTGCACTGTAGGCGAAATGAAGTACAACACTTTATGTCTTTGTTCTCCCAATATCCCACCATAGAAAGGCCTTTCTGCAGGTCCGAGTTCTTGGGAAAATCGTTGAATGTACCTGCAATAATTGATACTTCGTTACGTGTTACATACAAGGTTTTTTCTAATTTGGATTGATAGCGTAAAAATAAATAAAAATGATGGTATCCTTTACTGATAAAACGTCGAGATACTGGGTACGTTTGGACTATTATTAAAAGGAAGGGATCGAAACAAAAATTTTGAGGTCTTGTTGGGGCAAGGTCTTGCTACTACCCACATAGCAGAACGACGTACAATGTACGTACAAAGTACGAAACACTCAATGTACGAAGTACGTACACTAACGTACAATGTACATAATATGTACGTACATATTAAGTCCAATTGACACAGCGTTGTACATGAGGTGTACGTACATTACTGTGTGTCCAATGTACGTACTTTTATGTACTTTATTATAACCTTTACTAATAGTCACGTTCATTTTTATTACGCCATAAACACATTAAAACAAATTGATAATTCAGAATACATATTTATTATAATGCAGTACCTACATTATATTTCTCATTGCACAAAATGTTACTGTTTGTTTTTGCTCCTTTCCGAGCATCGCCGTAGCCATTTCGATATGTTTAATTCTATTTCTTTCATGGTGACGTCTTTAAATAAATTCATAGTTGCCTCTGTAAAAAAGGAAATTCAATAAGATGTTCATGTATGCAAAAAAACTTACTAGTTAGCAATTGGTATAATTTTAATTTACAGAATGACTCCTTCTGTCTTCTGCCTTGGAAGCTATAAGATGATCCGCAGAACTGGTTAGTAATCAACCTCTGCATCGAGCGGAAAATGAACTCATAAATAGTTCTGCCCCCTACCTGTGAAATCTCCTTTATCTATAAATAAAATTGTAATATTTTTTATATTCCTTCATTATCGTTTCTTACAGCATTTTGCATTCCCCATCATTGGTCAAGTAAGTTTCTAGTTCGTCCAAGTCTTCTCTTGAATTTACCGGAAGATTTTGAATAATTGTAAATATTGAATTTTGATTACTATCCTCTGTTATCATATTGGTGCGAATGTTTTCTAAATTCGTGATTCGTTCTCCCAAATCGACCATCATTGATTGTAAAATGTTTTGTTTTTAACAAGCTGTTGTAAATATTCTGAAAATAAAATACAAATTAGAACTAGTGAAAGGCATAATAACCATCCACTTACTAATAATTGTTTTCAAATTTTCTTCCGTTGATACAACGACATGTGAATGCGCAATATCTCTACTATTACTCTTTTCACCGTTTGTAAATGATTGTTCTGCAAAAATACATTTTTTTATTGTAATACTTAATAAATAAAAGCATACCATGATCCAATTTAGGTGCTTCCATTGTTACGTTGGAAGAAGATGCGATTGAAGCATTTTCTAAATTCAAAGAACTATTGCAATATGATTTACTATTACGATTAATGCCTTCTTGTTTTTTAAGTTGTGGAGGCGTAGGCAGTGAGGGTTGTATATCTTCTTCTGATGAGCTGGAAGAACTGAATCGTTTTCTAAATATTTTCCTCTTTCTTGATAGAACTGTTGCTGATTCTGAGGTTTCTAAATCAGAAGATTTTGTTGCTAGCACGGACTTCTTATTGGCTTCTTTGAATGTATCTGAAAAATTTTATTATTCTACACTTTATATTTATCCAGGTATGTAAAAGACATTACCAAAAATATTATTTCGGAAACCAATACATGGAAATAATTGCCAATTGTCACATCCGGTGGTTCATGTTTTTCTATTGCCGTCCTTACTAATTTTTGGCTATAAGGGGCCAAAAGCATCGATCATGGTTCAATAACCATGAAGAGGGTACGGCTGAAACCGAATCTTCTTCTGGAAATTTGATAACTGACCATGTTTTTGATGGTGAGTTCATGTCTGTGCTGCATATTATAAATTTTTTTAACAATTTTGAATTGAACAAATACGGAATAGGTAATAATAATTTTGAAGGATTGTATAAAATGCCTATAGTAAGTTTTTGCTTATTCTTTTGAATGCAGAATTGGTACTACAACAAACTGATCATTGTAGTTCATTTTAAAAAATTTACATGCGATTTGGTTCACATTCCACATTTCCAAAGGACCAGTATCATCTATAATGTAAATATTTAGAACTGAAGATGGACAGGGTTCTAAATATAAATCTGAAATGCTATTAAATTTGCGTCCAATTATAAATAACTCGTTATTAATATTAGTTACAAAGTTTTCTATGGAAACAATGCTTTTGTCCAATAATCCACAACAGTTATTAGCGGCATTCTGTTTTAAAATAAAATTTTTAAACTGAACACTTTTATACTGATCTACAACATCATTACTTAAGACTGGTCCATTAGTGTGTTTAGTTTTGGAATTGGTTGATTGTATACGACAAAACTGTTGGCATTTCGACAAACATCTTTTCTAGAGTTCTATTAATAATTTGAGGTAAAGGATTTTCACCTTTACGAAGTAATGACTTTAACGACTTTAAATAGTTTTCAAAAGGAAAGGCTGAAAAATTCTGCACAATTCCAAATATTTTGCAGTCATCATAAAGATGCAATAAATTATGTATATTATGGGAAATATATTCTTTTCCATACAATATTATAAATGTTTCAACAAAATATTTAAGTAGTGATTGGGCATACTCCCCATAATTCTGCAAATATTCATCATGCGATAAAATAGTTATACCGACATGTAGACATAAAAAAATTTTGTAACGATCAATGTGTAAAATATGCTTTAGAACTAATGGACCAGTGTAATACAAAAATTGGCGAAACTCTGTTGCCTTAAAACGTTTTAAATCATTCAACGATCGAGGTCTTCTCACAAACTCACTTGGAACATTGTCATGCAGCTTAACTAATAACTTTGAAATACTAGCAACATCATTACCAGACAATTTTACTTTTGGTTTCCCATGTACCCACAACAAAAGTAATTTTCTTAAAACACCTAAACATATCAGATGCATATAATCCAAGGTAATGTTTTGAATCATGTCAAAGTTTGGTAAATTTTCAATTATCGATGTGCCATTATGATGATCTTCATCAACTTTTGCCCGAAATTCAGCATCAGTTCTTTGTCTTAAATTATTTGTTTGAGGAAAATACACTCGATTGTTGAGAAATTCGCCTTCAATATGACACTTGGTACATGAATTGTAACCCGTATGTCCTTTAGTAAAAGTTAAAAAAGTCTTAGCTGGTGCATCACAAATAACTAAATTTACACAAAATGGAATAACACGATCCTTATAAATAAAACCATTATTATGAAGAGCAACTGCTTCTTCTACAAAATCTTGCATAAAGACATTTGCATTTTCAGGTTTTTCAAGTCCATGATATAAACCAACCATTTCTACTGCTGTTGGGTTATCATTTAGATTACATAATATGGGATAGAATTGACTACCTGAACTTTTGGACAATGGAAGTCCATCAACATTGACATTAATTTTGATATAATCCAATTGACTAGACTGATAATTATCAATTAATTTCGTGACTGCATTAAAAATACCAAAATGATAGTATTTCCCTGGTTTGACTAATTTTAGATTGCATTTTGTAGGAGTCTTTAATAAAGTTCTAGAATCTAATGGTAACTTTGGGTCAAATTGTTGTAATAAGTGCAGTAAATCATTCAAAGCTATGTGGTGAATTTGAAACTTAACTGCCCAATTAGCTAATAATAATTGAAACGATTGCTGCTGAAATTCATTTGAATTCGGATTTTGAAAAATTTCAGCGATATTTTCAGTTACATCCAAACTGGCACTGCTACAGTCACTATCATAGTCTGAATTTGAATTAACTTCTTCAGTTTGTTCGTGTTCAACAGTATTACAATTGGCAGAATTAGTTTTAACATCACTACAGCTACTAATATTAATATTACAATCATCGGAAGAAATAGCATCGATGGTCGAAATAGTTCTTTTTTGTGCTTGCCGATAGAGTGTTTGTGGCAATTTGTATTTAGGCATTTTTAAACAAATTACACTATACCTACTCTTGATAAATTGTAGTACACAATACCGCGTTATATTAGTTCGTAATCAATGATATTAATTCTCAAACACAAAGATCTGGTCTGTGTAGTTATAATTACTTACTAATGAAAAATGTTGAAATAAGTATTCTAGATAATAATATTCTAGATTAACATCCAGTCCTTTTTTCACGAAAAATAATAAATCACTATCACTCACTAGTTCACACTTTATAGGTTATACCGTTATATCTAGTTAAGGCGCCAATTGAAGAATTAGATGTTGCCAGATTTTCGCTAAGTTGACAGTTCGAATAAAATTTCCGATATTTACGTTTATTTATTAAAAATGGTACGTTTTACCTTATCTAATCAAACGTTTTTCAGGTAGTTAGTTAATACAATAACAATCATCTTCTGTAGTAAGGACGTGTTTAATATAATTTTAATGAACAAAACTTTTGCTTCTGAGTAATAAAAAATTGATTGACACGCTCGTACTATAAGTATATACGTACCCTGTGCGTACCGTCTCTGTACTAAATGTGGACTAACTTGATTTGTACCAGTATTTGTACAGGAACATTCGTACATTGTACGTACTTATATGGTACATGGACAAATGTACGTAAATGTACCACAACCCAGGCAACCAACTCACGTTTAAATGTGGTTATAAAAACGTCAATTTTGTCCCAAATGCCGTCAGTCAATGACGTACTAATGCCTATGATAATCACGTGAATAAGTCCCACCACAATGACGTGATTTTTGACTAGAATTGAACGTCACAAATGACGTGATAAAAACATCAAAAAATGTGATCTGTGACATACATGACTAAAATTAAACGTCGTAAATAACGTGATATAAACATCACTAAAATGTGATTTTTATGTCGTATATATATATATATATATGACAATTATGATTCATAACAAAGGATACTTTAGCAAAAACTTTAATAAAACAAAAATAAAAGTTACATTTATAAAAGTACACTTCACATTATGTACATAGATAAATAAACCTAATTTGAACAGAATTCATTTGTCAGTGTGAATAAGGGAAACGAAACGAACCTATCGTCATCATAAGGAAAAATTATGCATTTGGCCAAAATGTTCTTAACATTCCATTTTTTCAAACACGAGAGATTTTTAATACGTAGATATTAAAATTTGCTGATTCTACAGGATAAGTATATAAAGAATCATATTCACAAAATTTCTTGCCAATCAAAATTTTTTCATTTTGATGATCTAATATGATATTATAAATTCTTATAACTGAATTGTCTATCAGGCAATAACAATTTGATTTTGAGTACGAATGAACAGTCAACATAAAATTAGAAAACAAATTTTCTGTACTGCTTAAAAGGTCCATTCAAATCTAATACTGGTCCATGATTATGTTCATAAAGTAATTCATTTGAATCGAAAGCTACATAAGATTCTGTTGTTAAGTTGTTCAGTTCGGTCAACCGATTATATATTTGAGTTAAAGGTTTATGTGGATCTTTTATGTACCTCTTAATTTCTCCCTAAATAGTTTTCAAATGGAAAACACGAGAACTTATCTAATGGTCCGTATAGTTCAACATCACGACTTAGATGACTTAAAGTATGAATATTGTATACATAAAATTCCAATCCATATATTTCCTTACAATGTTCTGTAAATGTATTTAGTAACTCGGTCGCTGAATCAACACCAAAGCGATCGATTAGTTTGGGTGACAAAAGAATTAAAATACCACAGTGCAGCAACAGAAAATGGTTATATACTGCTACATTCAGAATATTTTTCAAAACGAGGTGGACCTATGTAAATTAAAAATGACCGAAATTCGGTTGCCTTCCATCGTGCTAATTCAGAAATACCCCTTGGTTTTCTATTAATTTCAGTAGGGATGTGGTCTTGTAAAGATAATATATGTTGAGACATATTTGAAACTAACCGAGCTTGTAATCTGACATTTAAATTACCACCAACCCATGTATTTAAAAGCTTTCTCATCACCCCAAGACATACACAGTGCATGTAATCGATTGGAAAGATGGTGACCATGTTTATGTTTAAATTTGTAAGTGGAGAAATACCATTATGATGAGACTCATCAGATTGTAATAGAAACGATTCATTGGTTCTATTTCTAGCCAGTGGATTATAATTTAAAATAACTCTACCATTAATATACTGTCCATATTCTTCACATTTGTCGCATGATGAATATCCCCGTGTGATTTTATACACTTGAGATAAGCTTTGGCGGGAGCATCGCATATGAAACTGTGGGTTTGAATTGTATAATTAATACTATTATGATCAATGCCTGCCTCTAATAGATATTTTAGATCAGTTATTAAGTCGTCTAAGAAAGATTCTATAGGATCTGGTTTTGAGTTGCCGCAAAAAATTCCTACTGGAAAGGGTTTGAAATCTCCATTTTTAATAAGACATAAGATAGGCCGTAATTGTACATTAGCACTATGAAATAGCGGAAGACCGTCAATGTTAAAACTTAACAATAAAGGGTTAGAAATTTCAGTAGTTGAGATTAAAATGTTTTTTAAAGAATCTTCCAATTTAAAATGAACATATTCCCCATTATTGTTTAATTTTTTTTGTGCAAATTTTTTCTTGGAGTGTTTAATAAGGTTCTGCAATCCAAAAGGCAATGAAGGGTGATAATCATGTAAAACATGTAATATATTTGTAACAGTTGAGTGCGGAACCTTATCTTTTATAGCCCAATGTTTTATGCGGTCGTGTAAACTAATGTCATATGTCCTATTAATGGTAGTGTGTTCTCGTATTTTAGATTCATCTTCGTCGATTTTCAGAAAACCATTGAGTGATTGAGTTTGTATTTCACTATGATTAATTTGATGAAAATCATCAATTGATTTATCTATAACGGTTTCAGAATAATTCAAACAATTTTGAGTAGAAACATTATTCTCTAAATTAATTTTGATGATTTCATCTTGTATCAATTTGGAAACTCTCCTGTTAAACTGTCGTTTCCCCACCACTGACTTTAATTTAGATTTTTTAAACATGTTCAACTTAGGTTGTATAACATACTAAATCTATATAATACACTACAAATAATAAAATAATAATTACTCACTTACGAAATACGTACGCTTAAAGCTATTTATTATTTGAAATGTCAATGTTATTATTTCGTTTGATTTTTAATTGGAATAGTTTAATCCGTTGAGGAGCGTGCTTCAACCACACCTTTATTGCATTTTCAATTGCTAATGTGGTAGCATCCGGTATTAGTTTCTTCACAGTGTCTGAAAATTAAAAGTATAAATGTTATGCTGGTAGAACAGAGAGATTGATCAAAAATTTGTTTTTCAAACGTATTTATACATTATCAACTGAGTTTCTGCATGAATAATAATCGTTTTAAGTTTTAGTGTTTGTGGTAGCACTCTAAGAATTGTGTCTGTTAAATTTTATATACACGTAGAAAATTGGGAGGTATTAGTAATATAAGCATATTAAATATTTAGTACTTACCTACAACAAGTGCACATATTTGGAGTTCTTTAAATGGCCTTTTATTTTTTCCACCACAAAAATTAAATACGGCAGCTAAATAATCCGCAAACAGTTCTTTCAGAATTCTGTTTGTTTTGCCCACCAGACAATTTCCACCTAAAGATGATAAGTACAAACCCTAAAAAGAGTAAAAAACAATAAATGAACAAAAAACGAGAGCAGTACTTACCAGTTGGGTAAAATTATCCTTATTTAACAGTTTGACTTCTGCGTTATCCAAGTCTTCTAATGTTTTCAAAGGTAGTGAAATGTTTAATGACAACTCACGCAATGTACTTTGAAAACCGTTTTGATTGTTTTGTCTTATGAGTGTCAAAATTTGTGCATTTTGTTCTTCTATCCTAATAATCCTGGGTAACAATTGATTTACAAGAAAATGGTAACCTATATTAAAAAAATATTTCAAAAATGTACCAAGTTCAATTTTGATGCATACTTTTATCATTAGATATTATGTTAGTTGTTTCTTCGTTAACATTTGAAGTCTGAATCGTAGATCTCATAGGAGATGAATCACTTTGAATCTGGTGAAGTAACGATGGTCCTGTATCAAAATTTGTGTTGGCATTTTAAGAACATAATTAAACCCATTTAGTACCAATTACTAAACTTATCCTTATAAATAACTGATACTCTTAAAAGTTAATTAAATTACTCACCTGAAAATGTTGGGCGTGATTTAGTATGCACGTTATTATTAAATTTTAGTAGTTTCACAGGTGGAGGTTTACGAATGTTAGTGTGATCATCCTCATCATCACTAGAATATATTCTTTTAGGTGGTAGTCTTCTCCTTTTGATACTCCTATCATCATAATCTGTGTCTTCTAAATTTGAAGTCTCTTCAGCTTGAGCTGTTTTCTTAAGAGCTTTCTCTAAGTCATCTGAAAAGAATCAGGAATCAAGAATGGCCGGTTCCACCAACGTAACTTAAACTTAAGCAATGCTTTAAAACAATCGTTGCTATGGTTTTAACAATGGTGTCTATGTTTTAAAGCATTACTTAAGCTTAAGTTCGGCTGGTGAAACCCGCCATAAGATTTTTATTTGCGAGAGAAATAATGTATGTACATGTGTTAAATTTGTCAAAGTAAATAACAAGTAGATTAATGCATAAATTAAGGTTTATATATTCTAATAATAGCACTCGGTTCAAAGTATCTAAAAAATAAAATAGTTATTACTTGGTCGTTACTCTAAATAAGTGCCTGACCCCCTACCATGCAATACCGATAAATGAGAAGAACAATATAAAATATACAAATACATACCTGATTCATACAAAATCCTTTCTATTGGATAGCATGTCCATCCAGCATTATTAACAACCTGCTTCTTAAGAAGTTTAATGTAAACGTTGTTTTCACATGAAGGAGGCCAATGACAATGCGTTTTGTTCGGTGTTAACCAACGGTCAAACACAACACCAACTTCCGAACTATCAAATTCTACCACCTTGTATGCCATAATAATACAATAATTACAAATGTGAGAACGTGCGAAGGAACGTACATGAACTAAACCGTAGAAATATGATGAATTACTTGAAATCAACAACCACGCCAAAAGCAAGGTTAAGATGGCCTAGCGCGGTTTCTAGATATTCAAGGTTGCCAAGTAAAACAGTAATGTGTTGTTGGACATTTGGAAATTTCTTAATTGTTATAAACGATAAACGAAATACAAACATTAACAAAATTGTTAGTTAGTAGTAGCCTTGTGTGTTAGTAGTGTATACAAGAAACCAAAATCATTAAATCACTTAAAAATACTACTCGAGAAACTATAAAATTATTTACACGAACAACATGGCAACAGTGTATGGCACAACCCTCGGTGCCCGCTAAAATTTAAAACAATAACTACTTCAAAATTTGAATAAAAAAACTCCATCAAAGTAGATAACTAAAATTTCAATAAAATAAATATATAATACATTTGTACTATTCACATTTAGGCATTATTAGAAACAGTTTTTAGTAGATATATTATTTGGTTTTCATGTGAGTATGTAAATTTTAACATACGTCATATTGAGTATGTGTTCAACGTATTATATCCTTCTTTTTTCATATTTTTTTAACTTGGGTAAAATTTGGTGAGTGGTAACGAAACTTTAACGTTTACTGAGTGACGTATAAAAACGTAACTAAATTGACGTTAAATCTAGGTTAATTTTTGACATTTTATGTCCATGACTAGATTGTGACCAAATTTAAACGTCTATAGAACGTCATGCGTCATATTTTGCTGCCTGGGAAATGTACGTTCAATGTACGTAGTTCAGTTATATGGGTAGGTTGGAAGCTTTATCAAACCAGATAAGGAATAGAAGAATTATAACTTGTCGTCAAAGTAGATGGTATATGAGAATGAACACAAATAAATTATCTGGTAGCGAAACGTTGCCCCAACAGAACATTATGATGAGTTTTCTGTTAATTTATTTGTGTTCATTCTCATATCATCACTGTGTTTTTCCTACTAGTCCTACGACAAGTTATAAATCTTCTATTCCTGATCGGGCCTGATGAAGCTTCCACTCTGGTTGCGATACGTTGCCCAGACAGGACCTAAGAGTTTTTGTTTCGTTCCTTTTCTTCTAGTAATAAAGAGACTATCTGGAAGTTTTAAACACATAGAATAAAATTAAACTTATCTAATTTAAATTTTAATCGTGTTAAGGTACCTCTATTTTACTTAAAATAAAATTCTTAAAAAATGAATTTGTAATAGTAAGTATATCGAAAAGTTTGCCCAAAAAATTCAATTAGAAGAAAATTGCGTTGTAGTAAAAAATAGTTTAAGTAAAAATTGTTTTATAATTTAACTTTTTTTCTACAATTAATACTTTCGGAGTAATGTAATGTGATGTCACCTGACAACTATATCTCAGTAATTATTTGTTAAATCTAAAAATAAGTCACGCAAAAGTTGTGAAAACTTAATACCAAACTTTTATTTAAAAATAAGAAAATCTTCGTAGGTTATGTGCTTTTTTGTTAGATGGATTATGCAATAACTAATCAGATCTATTTATAAATAAACACCACATGCCTCGAGTTTCATAAACATCCGACCGGTGGTTTGGCTGAAAACTTGTTTACATACGGACGGAGGGACGGCCGGCCACCCACAAAAATTGTCTTTGCTTCATTATATCATACTAACTCAAACTTTTCGAAATGTGAAAAAAAGGGGTCAAAATTTTGGGTTTAGGAAACGTCGCATAACTCCCCATCATATATGATGTAGCAATACACGTAACTT